>CAIGRP010084398.1:0-75762 GCA_903798385.1 Fraxinus cuspidata
AAGGTTGGTATTGTGTAGTATCGACTTTGGAAGAAGCGTTGTATCTTGGGAGACAGACGTCCATAATCCCGTTTGCACTTTATTGGGGGGCGAAATCTGTCTTAAGGAGATTTGCTTTGGCATACCTCGCTTCATCTACTACATTTATTTTTTCTTATTCATTTTATTTTCTGTATTCTTTCGATTGGGTTAGTCGTATTTTCGTCAACAAATCAAATGGAGCATTATTAGAAGGCATTGATCTTACTTGGATCAATAATGACAAGGATTGCTTAGCCTCCAAAGTCACGAGTGCCTCCACAGCTATTAGTCTTTTGTCAATAACCATTAAAAGAGTAGGACGTGTAGATAGCACTATATCCGGCTAGTAGCACAACCCATTAGACTAAATAGCTTTACAATCGGAACCTGAGATTGTACATCACCACTATTGACTAACTAAATCGCGCATTTTTAAAATTCTTGCATCGTATATCAAATTAATCTAAGAAGATTTAAGTCTTCGAGCAAGCATAATCCAAATCTTGTTTAATTGATGAAGTAGGTAAGGTTGGCTTGGCGAGAGCCTCTAATAAACCATAGTTTTGTAGGAATCGTGTAATCTCCTTATTGGGATATAGTGTAAGTTCAATGAGACTACAGTCCCATAGTTTTTCCTTCTGCACTTGAGGGTTATTCATGTAAAAGTTGCTCTATCTTAAAATATAATTTCTTTTTAGCTTTGATGAAATCCTATTTTATCACATAAAGAAGGGAAAAACATTCTACTAGTTGGCGATATTTCCCAAAGAGTAATGACATTCATTAATAATGATGATTATCGCCGACCTAGGTGACAATAGACTCTCTCATTTACTTTTCAATGTTATTCTTTTCGAACACGGCTTTTCGTACAGAGCAGTCATGTTCACATTTTACTAATACTTCGTAACGATTTGATCGCTCCTTGACAAATTTTCACATTTGAATGCTCTTCTATGCCACGATCATCTTGTATGGGACCCTGTCTCACATCTTATTCCATTCACTATGTGCCGTTACAAAATGTCAGCACTTGTTATCAATTTCTGTGATGTCACTGTATACAATTGGCGATCAATTGTAAATTCTTATTATAGTTACCGATAGTAAATAGTGACCCAATAAAATTACTCTAAACTCAATCACTAAAATGTCATCCAATTAGGTTAAAATCATTAATATTGAGTCAATACACTAAAGGTTCAATATTGCACCCTATTACAAGTTTTAATGAAGAAACTCGTCAACCTTGTTTTATTATTCTTCCAATTACGTCTTAATTTCCCTTAGTTCACATTTTCTCGAATGGAATATTACATCACCATTAGAGAGAATTTTCAAATGAATGTTTATCGGATATTGAATATTGAACCTAAAATGAAAATGCAAGTCAAGAACGAATATATCAGACCAAACTCGAATAAGCATACAGCTGGTGCACCCATGCCAGCAGACTGTACTACCATTGGTGACTTTTGGCTATTAGAATTCGAATATTTTCGATGTATTTCAGTCTTAAAAGGCACCTTTCAATTGTTGCAACTTATTGGAAAGGGTGTTACATAAATTTATGTATAAATTCAAAGATTCTTTGACTACAGATATGAAAAGTTGATAGAATTCATAATACTCTCTCTTCTTCTACACTTTATTCTCCCATACTCGTCACTTTCATTTTGTATCTGGAAATGGAATACTAATCCTCTTGATGGCGTACGTATCGCGGAATTTGTTGGGGACGAATTATGTCAAGGAAAGCAACGTTGCAACGTGCTTTGAAGCCAGCATGTCAAAGTTCAAGCTTTTTGCACTGTTCCAACTTCTTATTCTTCTACTCAACTTTCTCAAGCGTTATTGAAGACATATATCCATCAATCACAAATGCGATAATTCATTAATTATCTTTTTGTTAAATTATTGAGACACGAGATTCGTCTAGAGTTTGAAGGCAATTGTATAAATTTCAACCCATGCTCTATTATATAAACTTTGGCCACAATATCATTTGGTGAAATTTTTTTTTCAAAATTTCTCTTCTTTTCAACAACACATTTTTCAATAAAATAATATTACATGTAAATTCAAATTTTTTCCTTATTTTCAACCGCACATTCTCCATCAAATCACTATTCCAAAATGTATTTTTTGCAAAAAAAAAATTGGCATCAAACGGGGCTCTTAATATTTTATTGCTGTCAACGTTCGCCCGTACTGACTCAAAATCCTGGATTCGCCACTGGTGTCATATCTGATGTTTTTGGAGTATAAATTCTTCTTTCGAACAACATTATGAATATACTACACCGACAAAATTACCGTAATATAATTTAAGCAGTGCAGTGAGATGATCATTTCCAACAATATCAATGAAATATGTCTTTTTTCAGGGATGGACGAAGGTATTGAAAGCTGCTTCAAAGCATTTCAAGAAGAAGAATAAGAAGAGAGAGATCCCACTACCAACTCAAATGTCAAGTTTTTGACAGAATTTTTGAAGGTCCCAACTAGTGTTTTACTTCTTTGGAACAGATTGGAGTTTATCGGTTCTTCCTACTGAACATCAGTATATTTGATTCATGCTTTTAATTTTGTACTCCAATAATTCAGTTTGAAGCAGTATACTTCATTTCATCTCTATTGGGTTCACTAAAAGTAATGTTATTCATAGTGAAGACTATCGATAATCGTCATACGTAACATCCACGTGACGATTTGTGATTTGATGCATGAGTCAATAAAAACTACCACGCTGATGTATCAAATCACAAATCGCTACATATATGTCACGTAATACGACTATCGGTAGTCTTCACTATTAATAGTATTACTACCTTAAATTGTACGCATTTGTTTGCCAAGTCATCAAAGGATTTTGAGTTAAATCTTACGACGAACACGCAGAAGGTTCAATCATAAAATGAACATCAAACTGAATCGGTATCTCGAATAGAACATTTTGTGAAGTTCACCGAACAGTCTAAAAACAAATTAATGTGTTCATTGGCCAAGGTGACACGCTACGTGCAAATTTTAGTTACCATTAGTGAAGTTAACCCAGTACTAATTAGAGAACTTTTCAATATATTAACGGAGAAATAGTGAAGAAACAAAAGTTGAAAAAAACCAACGTGACTAAAAGCAGTATGTATCAATATTAAGGACGACAATTTAACACGAGAAACATATAGAGTCGAAACATCTACAGGAAGTACAATTTTGAGGATTACAAAAGGAGAACAAAACTGCTAAAGGAAATCGGAAAAAAATTGTGTTTTAAGCAAACAATCTCAAAAGCTATGGTACACACACTTGCCATCAAATGCGAGCAAGAGATAAAATACAAAACAAAAATCAAAGAATTGAAGCCATAACCTTGCACTTCTAGAAATCTGTACTTTGAGTAAAGAGTCGGTTGTTACAGAAGCCAGCAGTCCATGATCTATAACTTCACCATCAAGCTTATCTTTAGAATTGTGAATGAATAGTAACTCCCGCAAATTATTTTGCTGTGGAGTTTGGCGTCGAATTTTCTTCACCATTAGGTTTCAGTCCGCACCACAGTTTATATAACTAATAAATTATCTGCCTGGCTCAGAAATAGCATCTTAAAAATGTTGTGACTAGTGTATCTATACAACAACAACAACAACAACAAAACATCATCATCATCATCAAGAATTGGTAGCAACCTCTGCAGCACGCTGCCTCATCATTTCCATTACAGCAGCCCTTCGTCGGGAATCAGACTGTTGCTGCAGCCGTCTCAAGTGTTCCTTCAAATCTCTGCATCAAATCCATGTAATTTAATAAGCACATATATATATATTTTATACAAAATCAGTTTTCCAGTACAGTGAAAAGAAGAACGACAAGAGGGCTGTAGGAATTGGTAGAACAAACCTGCAGCGTGGTACACTGCATTCAGATTCTTTGCATGCTCGAGCATGAAGCTGAAGGAGATACCACATTTTCTTACAAAGATTACAACCTCCAGAAGCACGTATCTTACACAGCATACCATGGCGGAAAAGTCCCTTGACCTTGCGACAGTTTGGATATTGGCAATGTGGGGAACGACACTGAGAAGCATGTACCAAGAGATCGAGCATTTTCCTAAGCTGCAAATCCAAAACACAGTTGCGTCACAAGATCGCCATCAAGAAATAAATGCTTCCAAGGACATTGTGTTACTCTTGTTGACTATATTAGAAACTAACATATCAAATATGAGAGACCCAAGCAAATGAAGCATAAAATTGAACATCACATCATGATTGTTCCTGTACCCCTAATGGACAAAATCAAATTAAAACTACTAATTTCGCATTCCATGCCCCTTCCTAATTAATAAAAGCATCTCCAATAGACTTTATTTACAAAGAGCATCTTATACATAATAGAGAGCATTTTTTAATTTAGAAAGTAAATTTTTTATGCAATCCAACAATATTCTCTATTTTGACTCTTTATTTTTTTTTCCAATGAACATTTATTGATTTCTCTTCATCTCTTATTTAACATAATTTTTTTATATATTCCTGATCAATCAATTCAAATGTGATTTAAATAATTCGAATTTAAAATTGTAACTTATTAAATGCAATCATTGTCAATTAAGAATAGATACTGACTGTTTATTTTAAAAAGTTAGAATAAAGCATCTCTTAAACGTTATTTTGAAGCATTAACTCTCTAAAATAAAGAGTAATTTGTGTTTAAAGAGTTTCTTGGAGATGCTCTAAGATGTTCACTCAGCTATATTAGCTTCACCCGATTATTTTTGCGGAGCATTCCACCCCACCTAAATATCTTGTTGACATGTCATCTTTAAGGTGCATTAAACACTCTAATTACCTCAAAACAAAAAGACATGTAGAACTCAGAAGGTAAGAGAACATAAAAGCTGCATAATGACGTGCGATGCTTGAAAAAGAGAGGACAACATACCTGCATAACTCGCATCTGTCTTGCTTCTTTATTTTGTGCATCACGATCATTGGATGTATGATTAGTTAACTTATGAGGATGATCAATTCCACCATCTTTCTCATAACAAGTATTGCATACATCATAATCCGGGCATGTCTCACAATGCCAACCTTGACCAGCATCTATATCAAGGTGGCATACATTGCATGTTATTACAAAAGCTGGTGCTGTGGGATTGTGTAGATGGTAGAGAACCATCATTGAGGAATGCTTAGCACGGCGAAGGGTATCATATTGATAGTGGTTTCCCTGACAAAGGCTGAGAAATGCCTGTCTCGTATCAAAGAATTCACTCTCCAGAATCTCATCTTTATCTTTGGTATCACTCGTGACATCAGTGATTTCAACCTGAATATTTACCAATTTCTCAATCCAAAAACTAAACTATATCCACCAGGAATGCACACTAAACACAGAAGTTCATACAAAACCACATTGGTGAATACAATAATCCTGTAGAACTTACTGGATAAAGTAAATGCTTGTCCTTTTGATAGATAGGATGTCTCTCTCTGTCCTCACGTTTTTTTTCAGCTTCATAGCAACTGTAAGAGAAAAGCATTAGAATGAAGGGCTTTTTTTTTATTTTTTTCCAATTACCAGCAGAATTACCAGCATGCTACTATACTGAGACATCATTGGGATTGCCTAGCTGGACTCATTGGGGTAGAAGGATAAATATAAACAGAAATCTGTAGAAAGGAAAACTAAAAACCAGCTTCCAAAGAAGCCACAACCAACTACAAATTAATTTATAAGTAAATCTTTTAGAAGATGGCAAATATCAAGGGAGAAGCAGAGACTACTGGAGCATAAGGCTACAGTAGGTAAGAACGAAACATATGCCACACCAACTAGCTGATGTATGTAAACTTAATTGATCAATTGCCGGGGAACCATTTTCCTCAAATCAATTTGACAGATAATGTTATACAATCTAGCGAAAAATGTTAAAATCACGTCAAAAAGGTGATTTATGAAAAGAGAATACTGTAATTCAATTATCAACCAGAATTGGTGAATTGAACAGAAGATGATGCTGCCAAAATGTAAAGAGGGGAACGCTTATTATACTTCACAAGATATTAATCTTGAAAGAGTTTCCAGAAGTTGGAAGGCTAAACAAAGAAATAGCAGTGTATGAAACCAAACAAGAAACAAGGGGCTACAAACAGGAACTTCGCAATCCTCTCAAGAGACATGGTTTCAAAATTAGCTTGCTTCTTTGAAAATGTCTTTAAAAGATCAAGTGCAGTGGATTTTCCAAGAAAGCGCTTAGGTTTAAAATGAACCCATATCTCAGTTAACAAATAAATATCGACTCCAAGCACGTGTTTCATCACCATTTGTGCATTTATATATTTATAAGAACATAAACATCACCACGTATACTTGCTGATACAAGAATACACACATATGCATCACATATATGTGACATGCTGATATACAAACATTTAATCACCACATGAAATAAGCCAACATTCAAATGAAATGGTTGTTAATTAGAAATCAAGACATACCAGATGTCTGCAAAATACTGTTTGCAGCAAGTATTTCTAACTCATAATATATAAGGGTAGTCAGGTGGGTAAAGTAAGTAAATTAAATAAATTACACTTCTCATATAGAAAAAGGAGTGAAACTAAACCAGTAGAACATTAAACCGGATACAGCTCTTGCTCAACTTACAGTAATAGATTGATTTCGCAGTCAATCGTCTTGTTTCCCCCCAGTGGCTGGATTAGCAGGCAATCGTCATTATAATTCAATTCTATTTTTGTTGTCAACTAATCTTAGCTTCTTCAATGAATTTAAATTTAGTCTTCAAATTAGTCAACCCCCTCAAAATGATCTTTATCCTCACCACCTTACTCCTTGGTGACAAAATAGCAGGTAGATTAGTGGTTCATCAGAGCATTAAACGGTGTGGAAAGATGACAAAAAAAAGTAATTTTCTCAAGGTTACATGAATAAATATCAATTTTATTCATAGAAAGTCCCATGCCAAGGTAAAGATTGAGAGTTGCAGTAGGTTGACAGTAGTAAAACTTTGTCAAATATCAAACGTGAAACCTAATACACATATTATTGTACTTCGAGCAAACTTTTTCTTTTTAAAATCACAATAGAAGATGTACATCTCTATGGAATGATACAGGAAATAAAAGGATTTTGTACAAGAAAGAAGGAAGTTTTATCTCTAAGTCAAAAGTAAGCCGAATCCTTACTTGTCACAAAGCTGAAATTTTTTGCACTGTTTGCAAACCCAACGATTTCCAGACACCATTAGAATGCAGCAGTGTGTGCATGCATGCTGCAAGTGAACCATGATAAAATCCTCTTTCATTGGACTAATTGTCTCACCAAGCTACAAAAACAAAGATTTTCCTGAGAACCAAAAGAGAAGTGCTAGAAATGGCTTGTTCTATAAGAATAAAAATGTTGAGAGAAAAAACTCATGTAAAGAGGAAAGGGGGCGTTGAAGAAAAACATAAACTTTCGAACTGTAATTAAAGAGGCTTTACAATTCTCAGTCCAAGTAAAAAAAGAAAAAAAAAATAGCATGAAAAAAAGCAAAACGAGAACCACTGCAAGTAAGATAACAATACTATCTATTTGGATTTGGTAAATGTTCAAAATATACTTAATAACCACGGAATGGAAGAGGACCAACGTAAGTATTACTTATAGAAACTCAAAATGAGGAAGAGGACCAACGTAAGAAAGAGAGTTTGAACAATAGAATTACTTTATGCATCAACATCAGGTCCTTTGATGCATTCCCAGAGAGATCAGTTTGGCCAGATGCCTTTAAAGCTCTTTTTGTAATGGTCTTTTTAATAGTTCCCTTCTTATGGTGTTTTTTCCCATCCTCCTCTTGTTGTAGTTGATAGATCATGTCCTCTGCAGCACCTGGCCAATAATCTCCATCAAAGTATGGCAACCGAGCTGCAGTCACGTTTGCCTTACTTTCACCATTAGATACGAAGAAATGATCGTATAGATTAGTAAGCTCAACAACGATATTTTCCTTTGCAGCTTTTCTTAACATGGACAAGTACCTGAAATCGGAGATATAAATTAATTCACAACTAAAAACATCAAAAATATTAGCACGCTCCTCATATAATGCATACAAAAAGTGCTTCATGTCAGACAGTTGTCAATCTTACCACTCTCGGAGTTTATCAGATTTTGGTGTCTTCTGAATTTCAGGATGGCAATATAAAATATAGTCCTCGCCCTTCAATGGTGGGCAAGCCCATATGTAGCAGCTTGTGAACCCACGCAACTTGCAATATTCTAAATATCCAATCTGGAAACATAATAGAAATTATCATAAATGGTGTTGATACGATGAATGGCAAAAAGAAACTGCCTAGAGTAATCCGTGAAAAATGACAAATAAGAGCTAATGGAGTCAAAAACTTGCCAAAATCTCATGGTACACAAATGTACGAAGAGCCTCTCCCGTCACTGCTTTGAGCTCTGGTCGGAAGTACTTGACAGAATCTAGATACGAAAGATAGACTCGGCGATGATTTGGCTGCAGACATTCTGATCCAAATTCTTGAAGATACATTCCAAAAAGGCATACTTCGACACCTTCAATTTTCTGAAATAATAATAACACCTGGAAGATGAAACTTTTAGTTCACAGTCTGAAAAGTTGATTAAGGACACGCCAAAGCACAGTAAAGATGATAAGCTTATGAAACACAAGTTCTCCTTGCCTTCTCATTGAAAAAAAGACATGTCAAACTACTGTTAGTAACTGTTTCTATTTGAATTTCCATAATTGTGGACAGATATTTAAGTTGACTTTGGTACGGTGCAGGATACAGGAACATATCTGGGAGTCAGATCATTTTTCTTCTAAAACTTAGGATGCGGGGATACGGCTAAAAAAGATCCATAATTTTGACATGGATACATCGTACAAATATAGTTTTTTTTTAGAATCTTACATACTAAAATTTTTGATGTATTTTTTTAGGGAGTGTAGCATTAAATGGGCTTGGTTTCCTGCCTTAAAAAATCTTTGTTTTATGCCTTAAAATCAATTTTAATTCTTTGAAAATCATGAGCCCACTCTTTATCTCCTTGCAACTTGTGCTTCTTCCCATGGTAATCTTCCTTTCATGTTTCTACCATGTCCACTTCTAAATTGAAGGATTCGACATGGGATCAATACCCATACCCATGGCGTGTTGTGTCGACACATGTACATTGTCCAAATTGAAGAGTCCGAGCATTATAGCACTTTAGGCAATGATAATATCATTATCCACTAAAATTCTTCCAACCAAGATCTTCCCCCCTCACCTCCCTCTCTAACCACGGAGTAGCCACTTCACTCAATTCATTTTTTGTACATTACTAGCAGTTTCTAGTATTCTACAACAGACATCCTTCCTCACAATCTACCTCCCCCCAACACTGAAAAGGAAAAAAAAGTAAAGACTTTACTAACTAGGAAAGACCAAAAGTATGAAAAAAGAATATATATGAATTTATTTAGATCACATTTCTATTGAACTCCTGCACAACATAATATAATTCAAACAAATGAACTTAAATCATGGCATTCTTTAGCCCCAGTTTGGTTTAACTAAAAAATAGCTTTTTAGTAGATTTTGATAAAAGTTGATGAAATGTGTAGACAAAAGTTGTCAATCTTGTGAAACGGGTGGTTGAAAATGAGTTTTGAGGAAATGGTGGCCAAACATGGGCTTAATTTTATTCAGGTTTCCATGTGCAACACCTTAGATTTATATGGGAACTCTGACGGGTAATTTTCCTCTTGAAAAATTTCAAGAAACCGTGGTTTAACTTCCAACTTTTTGTCCACTGATGAAACAACTCTAACTACGAGTGATTCTGCTCCTGGAACCTGACAAAATCAACATAATAACAATCACAAACACGGGAATACAAAGAGAAAATATGTAATAAGAGCAGGAGTAATTGTAGTGGTGGTAATATCAGTAGGAAATGCATAAAAGTTATCTCAGTTGATTAATATGGTATAAAAAAATGTAGAAAACAAAAGGATATGCTCAGCCCAGTCAAACTTGTTATGTACTTAACCCAGAAAGAAGAAATAAATGAGCATGTGATCGTATATATGAGGATTCAGATAAGTTATATATATAAGTAGCCTCAAAAGAAGGCAAGGCCGGGGAAAACAGTTTGCTAGAAAACCTCAATGCATAAACTAAGACAAGTTTTGTTAAGTTTAACCTTTGTAACTAATATAAAATGAAAAATGCATAAAAGAAGTTTAGATCTGAACTTCAATTCAAAAGCATCCTAACAAATTACATTCCTAAAAACATATTTTTATCAATTGGTATGTCTGATGTCTATATATACTGCTTATTCTAATCTGATATCTTGGAATATAATTTTTCAACATGAAGAATGATTAAATTTTGGATTTCCAGAAGCTAACTGCTTTATTAAAATAAAAAAGCATTCACTGTTAATAATTTAAGTTGAAATACAAAAAAATTATTGAAATACAAAAAATTTATGTAATTGCTCATTACTGCTGAAAGGTTCTTTACCCTCAAAGTTACAGACGAGCCATTGAATATTTTTAGAGCTTAAGCATCAACATCTCCAGTGGTTAAAATATCATCTATATTTTTATTGATTTCCTTAACCTACTCGAAAGTAGGATAAAAATAAATCCAAACATTAAACAGGGACACATAAAAAAAATATTTCAGTGTGTGCAGCATCACCTCAGATCATAGAAAAAGAAAGAACATCAACCACCATTGCATATAACATAGCAAGTCAACTGAATCACCTCATCATAACTTTTTCCTTGAAGCCTAGCTCTTTCCTGTCTTTCAAGCTTCAGCCGTCTAAATAATCGCTGCTCTATGTGATCGCTCAAAATTGTTCTAGGCAAATCTTTTGCCCCAAGAACAGCACTCTGCGGTAATGGCATACGTTCTCCTCTTTCAACTTCTTCCATGTAACAATTTGGACAAGTGTACTCAGCTTGTCCACCATCATTCCTTCTGCCATTAAATAATGCACATATTTGATGTTGCCAAGCTTCACATTTATCACATTGTACCCACTGCAATGAAAAGAGACAGTCAATATCTTAGGCTACCATTTTCATGGGCATAAAAACTATTTTAGAAGGTGGATATGACATACCCATTCTTCTGTTTCCTCATCATTTTTCTTCTTCTCCATCCTTGTCTTTGGCATAGCAGTTGCATCAACTACAATGGTATCCCCACGGGCCTCATTATAGCACGGAATGCAGAAGTAATGACGAGTATCACCCGCTGCAATCGTATAGTACATCGCATTTCTTTTAATGCGAGCACCACAAGGTGTACAATATATTGGTGGAGGTTCCAAGGTAAGCTTCTCAACTGCACACAACTGGCAAGAATTTTCACTCATTGAACGCTCCATTGCTTGATTTTTTTCTGCTTTTGCTTTGCTCTGCAAAAGAAAATGAAAAATTAGAATCCATTAGCAGAGAATTACTAATCACACCCACGTAGAGCATATGATAATGAATTAAACTCCTTGAAGAGGTTGTTGAAGATAAATTGGTGAGATCAAATCCAAGAATTGCTATATCCCACCCCCAATAAAATAAACAAAAAAACTACATAAATAAAATTGTAAAAAAAAAAAAAGAAAAGAGAACCCACCAAATAAAACAATGCGGGCACTGCTCAGCGTTTATAAGAAATGGATAACTATCTGTATTAGACTACATAACTTGCTCAACAAGTTCCTGATTTACTTTCAATCAACCAACTAAATTGTGTTGCCACTAATGTGCATGAGATGACTGGGTAAGAAATGGAGTCAATCCCTTATTTAATTCATTCCATAGACGGCAGAAAAATGAAATGTTCTTCGTGATGTGTAGAAGAGAAACTTGCTAGATTATCATGTATAAATAAATTATAACTAAACCAAGACAGAAGGGGACAATGACATAAATTTTTTTTTTTTTTTACTACATCAAATTTTCATTTAGATTACCATTCGTTAAAACGTCCAGCTCCGAAGAAAAAATAACACGTGCTTGTCAGTCTTCTAACTTCTCATTTCTTTGGTAATTTAATTAAAAAAAAATTTTTAGATTGGACAATTGTGACATTTTTCCTTGAAGAAAGATGGTTTTACACGTTAGCAGTATTTCCAGTAAACATCTAAGCACGTAAAGATCTTTCCAGCAATTAGTGAAATGCAGAAATGCAGTGTATGTTCATGTTACAGCAATATTCTAATTGAGAATATCAAGATATCTAATTGCCTCGTCAATAAGGTACACAAACCAGTATATAGATTGACCTGTCCAACCCACTGTCTCAGACCTCTAATGTGCTCCCGAACTTGTTCAGGGGTGAACAGCTCCGTCATCGAGACTCCCTTTATGGTTGGTTTCCCAGACTTCGATACATTTTCAGCAGGTAATGAAGTATTTACTTGTTTATCCAGGTCCAATTCCTTCTCAATTTTAATGCCCTCCTTAATATCAAATCCAGCAGCATTTTCCTGTATGATTTGATCATCATCAGGCCTTTGGATGTAGATATTGTCAAAACTATCCTCTCTGATCTCAACACTCTTTGAACTGCTTTGTCCAACAATTGTAGGAAGCTCGATCTTTACTTCTGTAACTTCATGTTTTGTTGGCATACGAGAGTCATGGTGTTGTTCAGCATGTTGTGCATTTGGAAGGGGATGAGGTTCATTTGTGGCAGCATCTGGTAGGACAGAACTTTCACTTTCAGACAATAGAGATCGGGAAGCTGGTTCATTCTTCACGCGTTTAATAGAAGGCTGTAAATCTTCTGGAGTTTCATCTATTGTTGGGTTTGTCTTTGGAGTCAACCTACCAGCAATTTCAGCAGTATCAAAGGATTTACTGGATCCATTGACTGAATTTGGTAGACCAGAATTGAAATCAGAACAAGCAAATGCCTTTAGCTGTGCCTGCACAAAATTCTTAACAGGAACGCAAACAGGGCAACTTGCATCCCTACAGCACCTGTGATGATTGATTAAAACTTTTGTGGCGCGGCAACGTGGATATGTACACTGAAATATGTTGCATCTTTCCATATGTTTCAACAGATTTTGTGCTGTTAAGCAATTGGGATCTTGACATTTCCCTTCTGGAGCGGGACATCGACGAGCATGGCGTAAAAACAAAAGCCATCTCTGTTGATTCTTGAACTGCCGTTCACGATTAAGGTTATTGGATCTACATACAGTGCCACTCGCATTTGGTGGTTCTGTTGATTTGGTAGCATCAGATTGACCAATCATTGATTCCTCTGAAGATAAATTGTTTTGCTGAGCTACATTTTGCCCAGCTATAGCCTGATGAGATTCCCCATGCACATTTTGATCATGCAGGAGTCTCCCCAATATATGAGACCCATCCTGAGATTTGGGATACCATTGACCTTGCAGGGCTGTATCTTGTTGGATGCCACCAGAAATGCCTCTTAAATCACTTTCTGGGTTAGCAGCAAATTGATTAGGATGCATCAACTGTTGCATCTGATCCGAAGTTTGAGTTAGTGATGAAGAGGCATCCTGTAAGCGCAAAGGATGTGAGAGCAACTGAGTACCTCTAGAACGGTCTTCCAGAGGGTTCTGTGGTAATTGAGTCTGCATATCAGAAAACTGGAATGGCTCGGAGACTTGGAAGTGCAGACCTTCATCACGTTGCTCTATCTCAGGCTTCCCTTCAGAACCTGTATTAGATAACAACTGAGACTGGGCAAAAAAATCATTTTTCAACAAGAGCTGGTGCTGTTGACTTTGCTGCTTTTTTTGGAGTTGATGCTGAACAAGTTGATGGCGCTGGAATTGATGAGACGACTGATGAAACTGTTGGTGTTGATGGGAATTTACAAGATTATCTCTACCTGAGTATTGTGATTGAAAGTTCATCTTTTCTGATTGGTCAATTAATTGAGGCTTCATATTTGTCACCTGTTGAGTAGAGTGAATATTCGACAGATTGGTCATCAAAGGAGAGTTTGTTTTCGGCATGGACTGCAAGGATGCATCATTCATGCTCTGATTGATCACCACTGGTGGAGCATACAAGTTTCCAGGCCCAGCAGCACCAATTTCATGCTCATCACCTGTCAAGTGGGCTATTTGCAGTGAGAATACAAGTAAAAGACTAACTGAAGATCAATTTCTAATTCTTTTTCCAAAACCACAAATATCAAAATACTTTGAATTCACTTTGAAAGAGAGAGGGCGCGAGAGAGAGTACCATGCATTACAATTCGTTGATGTTGATCAGAATGTTGTTGCAAGGGTTTTGGGGAATTGCCATACAATGTTCCAGTTAAATAGCCCTCAGAAGCTCCTGTGTCATTCATCATATTGTTTCCCATCATCCCTAATCCACCATTTAAGGGCCCATTTGGTAATCCATAGGACTTTTGCTGCAAGGTAGACCTAATACCACCACCTAAATGGCCACCAATATTATGCAATATACGACTGTTTTGACCTCCAACATGCTGCTTTTGCTGCATGGGCTGTGATAAAATTGTAGATTCGCCAGTTTGAAATGCGCCAATATTATTGCAGGATTCCATATTCATGAAAGACTGATTATTAGCATTACTATTCACATCATTATTACTAGAACTATTAAGTCCCGGAGTAGGAATCATTTGGCTTGCCATTCTCTGTACACCTGTAGATGTCATCATATTATTTCCACCAGAATTGGTCGAAATAGAAGATGGCAGTTGATATCCACCAGATAATGGTCCTGCAAGAAATATTCGGCCAGACAGGAAGGAAAGACAAATTAATAGCTTCTCATTTCGATTGATCACAAGACTTGTAAGTACCATCAGAGGAAGTAAATGAACCACCATGCATGCTTCCGGAGAGCCCATTTCCAGTTGGCAAGAAGCCTCCAGAATTGACGCTGGATGATGGAATATTAGAATTATTGTTGGCAATAACCGAACTATCAAAAGATGATGTTCCTATCAGGCTTGAATTCCCAGTTTGCATCAATCCAGGAGTTGGAATCATTGTTCCAATAGAAGCGGAAGTATTACCATGTGAAAATTGCTGGTTTTTATTACTCATGGGCAATCGTTTAGTTAGAAAATGCAGACGACTTTCCAAGGTTGCCAGATTTAGATACTCGTCCTATAACACAAGAAATAGAAGATAAGACATTAGAATATTTACACAGTTGGCAATTATTTATTTCACCAGTGTAAGAATCTTTTCGTGATACTTTTTAACAAGCCAACAGATTTTCCTAATCCATTATTGTAAGAAAGAATGGAAGTCATATTGAAAGTTTAAACTCAATTCAAACAGCATAAAGAATATATACTCAGAAAGACCATTTCATGTTGTAAACAAATATTGAATTATGACAAACCTTTGAACTGGCACTCTTAACTAGACCTTCTTCTAGACGTCTTACTAAATCCAGCATTTTCTTAGCAGGCACTTCATGAGAATGCTGCCACCGCTGGTTGAGAAATTCAAGGCTGTATAATAGAATTGTCAAAACTTTCAATCGAAATTCATTATGTATAAAATCACAAATACATGAGCACCTACATGTTTGTGACATGGTCGGGGTAGTAATTTTTACAACCTTACAAAGGGTAATAGAAGAAAGTGACCAAATAAAAAATGTTCACCAGATGTGAGGAGAAAGAATATGATAAGAGATGGCAAAATATGCTGCCAAAACAATGGTATAGAACTCATACTGAAATTCTGCAATCAAATGATCGCAGTATATTCTTTTATTCAATTTAAAGCTGCAAAATGAAACTAGAGATGGTTGAATATAACCCAATAACATTATTTCATTCTATCGCCTGGAGACTGGCATGTGGATAAAGGGTAAAAATGTCAACATAATGAAAGATCCTTTCCATAAACAGAAGAGAAATCATATGAATTAATGCGGTCGAGTGCAACAAAATAAAAAATATATAACTTTTTAGCTCAAAATACCAGTTAATTGGCAACTGTAAACCGTCAATACTTCTTACAAAAATCATGAACAGATTAAAGAACATTACATGGATTTGTTTTCTTAATATTGCAGTTCATATTTTCTACAATTACTCGCCACAATGCAAGAAAGGATCCAACTCATTTTCTCTATGCCAAAACACGAACCATGGGCCATATGCTGAAGATAAAAGGCTAGGTCTACTTAAATACTAAAAGAATCTAGAAAAGCTGGATGACCACATTCCACCCAGTTTAAAGAAATCAAATTTTTTTTTTTTGGGTATAGTGATGTCTTTTGCAACATTCAGTTGCACATATTTTAGACGAAATTAACTGAAGATGTTTTCCCAATGCAAAAATACCATTTGGGACTTGAGTCTCACAGAAACCTGCAAATCAAATTACATAGCACGTGCCTGCTTAAACTCCTACTGTCATGAAAACTTCTGTTTATTCATTGTTTTATTTTAAGTTCTTAACATATATCCAAACTTTGAGAACACCATCCTATTACAATCTATTATAGAACATAATTACCAAGGGCAGAGGAGGGGGATTCGAGTATGTTCAATAGTGGAACAAAAGCTCATTCAAGGAACTTGAATATAATAATGATAAATTTAAAGTTAGGTTAGTATATGGAATTTCTCAGCAGCAGAACATGAATCCCATGTTCCATCTTTTTTAATGTTCCTAGGTAAAACAAAACTGACATGAAACCAAGACCAAGGCGTAATTCAAGCAGTAAGAGCGAAGTCCTACCAGGTATTAACTTGGGTTCGAGTCTCCTTTTTGGAAGGAAGGGGGATAATTTCAAATAAAAAAAAATTACATATGAAACCAGAATTGAATAAGACCCAGAACTATGGAACCAGTATCACTACAAAGACTTTGTGACAAGCAGATCGGGAATGGTATTATATAATTATCTGCCTCGTCAACCCCATCATGCTTATTATCCAGTTCATATAGATAAAAATAAACAAAACAACAAGAAAAAGTACATCTCTGAATGACATAAATAACTGGAGTTTACATCTTTTCTGCCATATGTCTGCGTTCTTTTGCAAATTCAGGGTCCATATATGGGACATCGCTATGGATATTAGGATTTTGCATCTGGCCATGTAAAGAATTTCCATTTTGCAGTGCCATCCTGGGCACAGAAGTACCAGCTTGATTCAGTGCCTGTCCCGAGATCTGGCCCGAAAGGTGGTGTGCTTGTAAGTTCATCTTTGCCTAGGTTGATAAATTTGTCCTTCATAACACAAATAACCAAAGTTCCAACATTTAGATAAACAACAAAATAAGCCAGTTGGAATAATGCCTCACTAATCAGTCATGTTTCGTAAGTAATGCCACCCGTATTGTTTGATCAGGGGACCTGCAGTCAGAAAAGATGGGTCATGACCTAATGAACAAGCATTCAGAAAGGATAATCTCACAAATTTTTAAAATCAAATAGCTAGTGATGCTACATTGCAAATTTGGGACAATCTCTCCTGTTCACATTGTTTATGCGCACAGCCCACAACTAATTTAACGTTCCCATATCTAGTCCATTTGGAAGTTCAACGTGATTTTCAGCAAGATGCCAATTTCATTCTCCATAGATAGCTTTCTTACAATTTTTTCCTTTATGGGCAATAGATGCTTTCATCACTAATCAGACTTGTTCACGTGTTTCAGAAATACTGTTCGTATGCTATCCTGAATGCATTTTAAAGTCTTTTATCATGTCTTTAAATATTGCCTGACATCAAATTGAATGTTCCAAAAGAAAAAAACAATTTACATTTATGTAACTAAAAATAATGAGTTAAGAAAGCCAGCAATGAATCAACTGAAGTTGGTGAATTACTGTTTCCATAACACAATGGAAGACCTTGACAGAAGTCTCAAAATCATCTAATCCAATTAAAGTTGGAATTATTTGTCTTTCCTAGGTAAAACATTTGATAAATACTTAATGAAAAATCAAACAAGTCACAGCCTCCTTTGCCTATATAGGATCAGGAAACGTCATCTATGGTTAAAAGTTATGTTTTTCTTGGCTTAAGATGCACACAGAGGGGCATCTCGAAAGGTGATAACATAGAGCATTTTTGGGTGTGGCTTTTTGGTGCTTATAAGCAGGAGAGAGAAAAAGTATGCTCTCTTCTGCTTATAAGAACCAAATAAGCCTCACCAAAACATCCTCTTAAGGAGGAGAAGAAAGCCTCTTTCTTTAGTTCCTCTTCTTCTGTACAAGGAAGAAGGGAAAGCACAGCTGCACAAGCCATTATTCATAAACTATAGTGCAAGAGTCTGCACCTTCATTCACTCTTCAAACAAGACTTAGGTGATGCATGTTACCGAAAGAAGCATCGTTTTCCTTCACTAAAGTTTTTAAAGAAAGGTTTCTGCATAAGTACCTCGGGTACGGTCAGGGTGGTTTGGGATCAGAAGAATAACAGGTGGGCTTCGGCACACAGGAGGAGGAGAACTAAATGCAACTTCTTTTATTCCTCTTTCCCTTAGGTATCAATCTCTTTCCCTTCATCCCCATATTTTATTCTGATTTTTTTTATGGTAGGTACATATATTTATCTTTTACTAAAAAAATCATATAATTTGTCAAAAAGAAACATTTTAACTTGTTGAAAATATAACCAGAAAGCACATAAATTTCACATGACCATAATTCAAATTGAAGATTTTCAGCTATGCATTACATAACATGTGGTTGGATCATATAGCTATATTATGATTCATAGTGGCTTCAGAAATGCAAGCAGTCAACAAGAGTTTAGGCATACACACAAAAAAATAAAAAAATTCCTTTTGAATCCATGGATAATTGAAATTATAACACTACAAGTACAGATGTCTCGTGCTTAAGATTCATGCACACAGCTCAAAACAAGAGGCTTCAGTTTAATCATTTGCCCCATAACACAGAAAAAGCACATTAATGATGAAACCGAGAATTAAATGTGAATGCTCCTAAAATCAAAATAATGTTATCTAGTATTAGTGGTGCTACAGCACTAGTCTAAGTGGCGCTATGTCATAGAAAAGTAAAATTAAGTGAAACATTTAGTAACTTTTCTTTTAATGCCTAATTAGTGTCACCTAGACTCGTGTTTTTAACATCAGTTATGCTAAATATCAAGAGGCAATCTATCTTTTCATTTTTAAGCCTCCAAAAGATTTTCTCAAAATTACCGCTTTCTTTCAATTTACAATGCACATCATTCAAAGCTCAACAGTCAAATTAAGGATTACACAATTGAAAGAGCATGAAAAGATGCAATAGTCTCATTATGTAACAAATTCAATTAGGAAAATAAAATTCTTTACAAAAATCCGAACTTTTCAACTTATCCACGTTGAAGAAAATAGGAAATCGAAAATATTGAAGCACTTAGGGCATGTTCTTTTTGCCGTTTTTAAACCGTTTTATGTTTTCGATTTTCCAAAACAGTGAAAACGTTCTCTTTCCTATTTTCGAATACGCGTTTTTGAAAACAAGTTTAAAATTTATAAACAAAACCCAAAATGACAAATTGTCGTTTTGGGTATTTTCAGTTATAACTTTGAATTTGAGATTTTTTTTATTTTTCATAACAATTTTTAAAAATGGCAAAAAGAATGCGTTTTCAACAATCTCAAAACACAAAACCCAAAAATGAATTCAAAACTAAAAACACAAAACTGACCAAGACAACAGCCCCTTAATCTCCATAGCATGCACTTACACGTGGAAGCCAATTGGGTTAGTATAAAAACAAAAGCAGATATTCACGGAGTAAAATTGCTGCGGCATCAGATGAATTTGGAAATGCCAGGTTCCATCATATTGGGGGAAATCAGAATAGGACAGGAATTCTGATTAAATGCACGCTGTATTTTCGATTGAAATTAATAATTAGTTAAAAATTAAAATTTTAAATTCAGCGACTTACCAAAAACATAAATACGGCCTAAACTGAAAGCGCGATAAACAGGAGCCAATCGAAACAGAAAAGGCAAAAAAAGTAAAATAAAAAATCCAACAGAATCGAGCTGTGAGCTTGAGCTATTGTTAAAGCTTCGCCGGCGAAGACAGGTCTCGGCGAAGAGCGGCGATTCGGGGAAGAAAAGGACCGATTTAGATAAGGATATTTTATTTTAGTTTTTTTATTGCCTCTGAATTATGACAATCATTTTCAATTTGATCCTCATAGAATTAATAATCTATCGATTGAGGCCTTCAGATTAAGCAAAGGAGCATTATTAAATTAAATTAAACACGTATCAATTTATTAGAACATGAATCCGAATGGAGTTAAATATTCATTGCAACATCACATAAGTTTATCAAACCTCGTACACAATCTCACTCTCAGATTAATGAGATGAATATTTTTTAGGCATATCAATATGATAAGTTTACGTAATCGTGTATTTCTAGCGATTGTTCATTTTTACATTATTTGAATTTTTTTCTATTTTTCCTAAATAAATTGAGTTAATCTATAAATAATCATTGAAGTTTGTGAAATTTTCAAATTGATCCTTAAAGTAGATTTCTTAATTACTTGAAATCATAAAATTTAAGAGAAAATTGTAATCACGGTACCAAATCTTTCATTTAATAGCAGACTTTGTCTAAACCTTCCATTCATACCATCGTGATTACCAAACCTTTAAACAATTCGCAAATCAAGTCCAAAATGACGATTTTCATACTACCACAACTATCAGTTGATTCTCAAAATAAAAAATTTAATTATATTCCCTAGATAAGACAAGGGCATTTTGGACAAATCACATTTTTCCTATTAAATCAAAAATTAAAATCAAAAAACACACATATCTCTTTCTTCCCCAATACCAAAACCACTCCACCCTACCTCACTGTCAACGCTGTCAGCCTCCACTACCCACCCAGCGTCGACATCACCACCACCCGAATCCAAGTTCAAATCCAAACACTTCTGATTTCCCTAACCATTCTAGAACCTCTGTGAATATTATTAAATCTCGGCTTGAAGAAAAGACCCTCCACTCCATTCGACCTCTTCCTCCCTTTGTTCCTAGCTTCAGCTGCTACTTTTTCGATACCAATTCGCCTCGAATTTCTTCTTTAATCTCTTTTTCGCGAGCGGCGATGGCGGTGTTGATTTTTTTGAAGAGAATAGGAGAATGACTGGTTAAAATTAATGAAAATGAAAGTTGGGTCTGATTTAATCCATGCAATTTAGAAAGATTACAGTGATGAGAAGGTCGGATTTTAGTGACATTTTGCAGTATTCATTTGTGTATATATGTGGCCTCAACAAGCACAACCCAGATACCAATGCAGACAACCTATCAGCAATAGTGACCTTCTGCTTCCAATTGCAAGCCATTTGTCTTCCTACAATTGTTCGTTCGACAGAGCGCAAGGGGAGACATCGTTAGTGGTAGAAAAGGGCCAAAAGGCATTAATAATTGTTGTTTTCAACTCTGAAAAATTCCTTCCAAAACTCTGATTTATGTTGATATCTTTATGGGACTTCTTCTGTTAATTTTTGGTGAATTAGTTGTGGGTCGATTTGTTGTGGAAAAGATTTGGGACTAGGACGGCGGTTGTGTTAGTATGGTCTCTTTTTCTGCTACAGCAACGGCTAGGGGTGGTTACTGACTATAGCAGTAGGACTGAACTTCAGGTTGGGTTTGATTGATTTTGAGTCCGATCCAAATCAACCCAATATGTTCGGTTTAACAATAATTTAAACTAAAATCAACTCATTCATGGTTGAAACTCAACCCAATCCAACTCAGGTTGGTTTAGGTTGGGTTGATTGATTTGTACTTGAGTCCAATTCAAGTTGGACCCATTTATTTTTTTGTTGGGCAATTTTTTTATAGCCCAATGGTTGAGAGCTTTTTCGTTGAATTTGAACAACTTTATAAAAGTTTGATACAATTTCAATTTGGACTAATTTTAGTTACATTAAAAAGGGGGATTTGAAAGACTTTAAGTCGATTAAAGTTTGATCAATGGTCTGTGAGGTTAAGTTTCATTTCAATAGAACAATATAAATTAAAAATATTGTAAAACATGTTAAATAGATTATACCATAATCAAATTAAATACATATTAAATCAACGTAAATACATGTTGAATATATGCATATATAAATATTGAATAAAATGAATTCAACCTAAATACTAAAAATATAAATATCCTCTTTCAATTCAAGCGTTTAGTCAAAAATCACGTCAAAAAATCGAGTCGAGGCAAGAGCAGCAATGAGAGGCATGAGAGACGTGAGGCGGAGGAGAATTTTGATAATTTGATTTTTGGTTTTTTATTTTAAGTACTAATTTTGTTTTTATTGTTTTTTAGTTTATTGGTTTGGGTTGGGTTAGGATGGGTAGGGTAGGGTTTTAATAGATAACCTGGAATTCAACCCGACTTGATCTAAAATTTGATTTTCTAACCCGAACTCAACCCAATTGAACTAAAAACCCAACTCAAACCGGTTGGTTTGGGTTATGTTGAGCGGTTGGACTGATTTAGATTGATTTTTGCCCAGCTCTAAGTAGCAGTTGGGTGGAGTAGTTTTGGTTTTGGGGGTGAGCGGTTGGGGAAGAAAGAGAAGGGTTGTGGTTTTATTTTTTGTTTTGTTTTTAATTTTTAACTTAATAGGGAAAATGTATTTTATCCAAAATTTTCCTGCCTTGTTTGGAGAAAATAATGAATTTTTTTTTTTATTTTGGAAGTTAATTGATGATTTCGGTAGTCAAACGGATGGAAACCGTCATTTTGGACTTGAGCTAGAATTTCATGAAGGTTTGGTACTTGGTGTGGCACAAATTGAAGGTTTAGGCAAAGTCTGCTATTAAATGAAATGCTTGGTACCGTATCTATAATTTTCCCTAAAATTAACTAATGTTATATCAAGATCACTTTGTTGGTGCTAACTATTCCATAATTGAATTGTCGTAATTATGTTGAAACATGGACAAACTACTTACCGTTAATTTAAAAAATGATATTAAAGTTCGTGTATAATTTCAAATTGTTCCTTAATTTTATATATATATTTTTAAATAAAACACCATCACTAGCTCTATACCATATGACCATCATCGTCATTGCCATCAGCATAATAGAGAAGTAGCAAAACGAAAAGTTACTTACCTCATTTTGCCCTCTGAACCCCCATTATCCACCTGCTATAACACCTTGAAGGAAGCAGTGGCCAAAATTATGGCATCCATATATTAAACATGAACTCCCGTTATCCCCCTAAAGGTCCCGTTATTTGCTCACTGTGATGATGGGATTTCCAACATTCCATTTATAGCACACATGTTCCCAACATATGAAAATTATGCGCAAAGGAGCCAATGATGTCGGAATATCTTGGTTGTGGATGCCAAATAGATCAATTGGTATAATGTTTGTGTCCATGTTAGTTGCGTGGTAGGTAGCGGTTTATGATACCGGTGATTTTTCAAATGTTTGTTGACGTTTGCGTTGTTAGTAGATGAAAACTATAGTGATGGTCCACAATCATGAGTTAGGGTTTGAGTTATGAAAAAAAGACGAGTTTTTTCTTCCTTTCTTTTTTTTCTTTCCATTATTCGTATTAGGGATATAATTGTCTTTTTAAGGTAGTTCTCTATCGCTATTGGGCAATTGGTACATGATCCTCATGTCGACTAATATTTTTCTATTTTATTCTATTTTTATTCATGGATGACAACATGGAAAGGTGTCAAACAGGGCGAGCGTCATATAAATTTCCATTAACCATCTTATTTTAATTAATTATTTTTTTGTTACAACGTAGATTGAAAAATATAAAAATATAATAAAATCTAAAGATGCAGGGTGGTTAGGTGGGACAATGCCTACCGAGTCTGATGCGAAAAATTTTGTTATCCCTAATTTTATTTTATATATAAGAACTTAAATCGTATTTAAAAATTAAATTATCCTCTTTATATAAAATTTGAGTTTGACTCTTAAACATCATAGAGGCGTCTTATGAGTTATGATGCACACATAGGTTATAGGTTGGGGACTTTCACGTTATAAATAGAAGGTTGAGGACTTTATTGTCATGGTGATAAATACTGGGGACTCAGATAGAACTTACCCAAAAGTTTATGATGCTCTTAACAGAATCTTTTTCCCCAGTCCTAACTCCTGAACCTACTGGACGTTTCTTTCTTCAAAAATCACCTTTCAACTTCGAATCAGGCTTCTCTTCCTCCTCACTGCATAATATGAAAACTTTCTAATACTAATTTTTCGATTGATTCGATTTGAATTGGATTGAATCTGATCTTGAATATTCATTTATGAGGAAAAGAGAGAGAGAGAGAATCCGTGTGGGGTTTGTGGGCATTACCACAAGTACGAGGAAGGTGAGGTCTGCGGCATCTGCGGCCACCGCATGCCAGCCGTATCCGATAATTCCGAAGCTTCTTCGAACCACGTTAGCGCCTTCCCCTCCGAGATCCTGCCGGAGTTCCTCTACTTGGGCAGCTACGATAACGCTTCCCGCGCCGAGCTTCTCAAGACACAGGGTATCTCGCGTGTCCTCAATGTAATATCCCTCTCTCTCTCTCTCTCTCTCTACATCATTTTTGTTTTCTTGGGTTAATTTTATTAAGTTGATCTAGGTCAATCTTCAATCTTGGTTAATTTTATTACTTGTTAGATTCATAAGGGAAAATGGTACGTTGACGTTAGTTATATTGACAGCATCACGGAGATGTATGCTTTTCGAGGTGAAAGGCCAAGACGAAGCATTTTAGGCTAAATTTAGTAAGAATTCATAGGAAAAGGGAAAAAAAATGTTTTAACTATTTAAAGTTATGATTTGCAGTATTTGTCAGTATTATTCAGCAAATTTGTGTATTGGTTTGCTGTCCATCTCAATCATTCAAGGGAA
This sequence comes from Fraxinus cuspidata, assembly GCA_903798385.1. Lineage (NCBI taxonomy): Eukaryota > Viridiplantae > Streptophyta > Magnoliopsida > Lamiales > Oleaceae > Fraxinus > Fraxinus cuspidata. The sequence continues at coordinate 24,960 of CAIGRP010084398.1, forward strand.
CATATGTAGAATTGGTGCTTTGTCATTTTACACTTTTGATAAGAGTTGCCAATATCAGTAACTTAACCTTTCTATCTTGCATTTACCACCAATTTGCTGCAACTCAGTTGATCATAGCATAATGACACCTTCGTGTATTTATATTGGCAAAAATTTACCTGTTTGCAGACGGTTCCTGCTTGTCAAAATCTGTACAAGAACTCTTTTACCTACCACTGCCTTCAAGATGACCAAAAATTGCCATTTGATGATGCAATCAATTTTCTTGGTGAGTCTTTTTTCCCCTTACATTCTAGAATCTGTCAGCGAATTTCTCTTCTTTCTTTAGAAGTTTATGCTACAGCTTCCTGTGGCATTTAATATATATGCACTTCATTCATGACTATATAAAGGGAGACTATGCAGTCTTAATTCATACTCTTCTTTCTGTGATTCTTCCTTCAATGCTCTTAAGTTATCTTACTCTTGGGTTAAGTTTCTGTTGGTAAGCAGCATAAATCCTTAAGTGAAGTGATTTTTTTGGTTAAGTGAAGTTGTGTATCAGTGTTGTTGAGGACTATGCTTTCTCAGTAATCAAAGAGAGTAAAATGAGAAGAATGTGAGAATGAATATCAGAAAGCAATATCAAATAAGTTCCTTTTATAAATAACTCAATATAAATACTGAACTGAGAAGGATATAAAGAATAAAATAGCATAAAATATAATACTCGTGTTTCAAAATGTTTCCGAACTAATGTTTGCTTATCGCATTTTAAAATACCCTTCATGACAACGGTACTATATTTCATTGGAGAAAAGGAAAATCTTTCCCAAAATTCCATCATGTCGATACTCACGTCTGTGTCCCCCGTCACGCTGTCACCATCCAAATTGAACACCTACCCCTTTTACCCCTGCACCCATCCCTGTCCCTTGAACTGCTGCTCGTCCCCATACCCTGTTCATGACTTCCATCAAACACCTGGTTCTCTCTGTACTGAGATCCCTCTCATATTTTCTATTAAATCGTTAATTGCATTTGAAGTGGTAAGTCTTATCGTTATCGTTATTGTTTTTTTAAAGAACGTCCTCTATAATGACTATCATGTGGTATGTGAATAGTGGATACGATCGTTAATTTATTCCAAGGCTGTTTCCGCAATGACATTTTGATGTCATTAATGACAATATGGCTGGCGCTGGACATAATTAGTTGCTTCACGAATATTGTATAGTTTGATTTGATTTATTTAGTTTGAGGCTTATTTTGCTGATAATATTTATGCAGAACAATGTGAAAAAGACGGGGCACGGGTTCTTGTTCATTGCATGTCAGGGAAAAACAGGTGAAAAGTTTTACCACCAATTGAAGCTCGTGTCTTATTTCTTTTACCTTTTGTTAAAAAAAATTAAAATAAAAATGATTGTCATTGTTCTTTTTGAGGGGATTTCAAAGTGATAAGTGGATGGGGGAATGTTTTGGGTGTTGTTTGTTTGTTTGTATTCTTAATCTACTGTTAACATGCTAACATATGGTTTCTACCTGATAAGGTGAAGGACCATGTAGTCAATGATTTAATGACCTTCCAGTACAAATAAGCCTTTTCAATTATGAGGACTCATTGTTCTTTTTGAGGGGATTTCAAAGTGAGAAGTGGATAGGGAAATGTTTTGGTTCTTGTTGTTTCTACTGTAATTAGCATGCTGACATATGGTTTCTACCTAATAAGGTGAAGGACCTTGGTAGTCAATGATTTAATAACCATCAAGTACAAATAAGCCTTTTTCAATTATGAGGACTCTTCTTGGAATCATAATATTTTCTTTGAGCATCGATTGTAAAACTTTCTATAACAATTATAAACTCATCCAAAGTGTGTTTATGCTGTTTTGAAAGGTCGCCAGCAATAGTTATGGCTTACTTGATGAAAAGCAAAGGTTGGAGACTTGCACAAAGTTACCAGTGGGTGAAAGAGCGGAGACCATCAGTTGAACTAACTCAAGGTTCGTTCCAACTTTGTATTGTTAATTTATATCATTAACTGGCTGCATGTGTTTTGATTATCTGTTGCTAAAATTTTATGTCAAACAAGAATATTACAGCTGGATGAATGAGAGTTGATATGATAAATGTCAATTAAGTACATTGTAACAAGAACTATCAGAGTGCAAAGTTTTGGAAACAACAGATGCCTGTCATTGTTGAGAAATAGCACAAATATCAGTGACACCTCCCCCCAAGGTTAACTATTACAGAGACGCCCATCCTTCTGTTTTCAAAAATTGCAGTAACATCCCTGGAGGTGTGTTTTCTGTAACGTATTCCCCCAATAAGCAAAAAAACAACTATGTAATTCCCCCAACTATGTTTTCTTATAGTAACTGATGCATTTTAGCAATTAATAAATTCAAAGAAGAAATTTTATTAGAGTTTCAATTGTATGCATTTGCAACGTTAGTATAATGGTCACGATTCTTTTGACCTCATTTGGCAGTTCTGCCTTGAAAAATGATCTCTTATCCTGCTTGTATTCTCGAGAGCTAGGATGGAGAGTGCTTAGAATAAAGTTGCTAATTGCTAGCAACTGCACTTGATCAATCTAGAATGGTGCAATTTCATATCTGACATTTGGTTTCTTATTTGTGATTTGTAGCGGTCTTGCAGCAATTAAAGGACTATGAACAAAAGATTTTCAGTTCAACGGAGAACAACGTTTCCATGCCGAGCTTCTCACCTTCAAGCCAGCCATCCTTCAGCTTCGGCTTCCCAAAGCCCAATGATCCACCAGTTCCTGTTCCTGTTTTCAATAACAGCGGTTCCACTTCAATTTTTTCCCACCAACCACATGACATTCCTCAGGAATTCAGCTTTGGAGCAGGGCACACACAGGAAAACACTTCAGATGACATTACTACTTTCGACCCAAACTCAAATATTTCTAACGATAATGATATTCCCATGGGCGGTTCTTGATAAAATTAGGTTTCATCATCATGGACCTCTACACAGTAACCACCAGTCCAAAGTCAAATGTTTCTTGACTACAAGTTTTACATGAAAATTGGAAGTAAAGTGGGTAATAGGCCTTCGATTTTATGGCTGTAACTGTTCCACAGGAGTTTGACAGGCTGTGTTGAACACTGTTGTAAGTACCCAGGATGATGATGCTCATTTCTAAGTTCATTACATTCAGATTAATTGATATTTGATTGACTGGTAAATTTGTGTTTTCCTCTCCCAGTAATCTCATTTTGTTTGATCATAATACGCAATTGTGGGTCAAATTTATTGTGATTAAATTAATTGTTGATTTTAACTTCAACTGCAAATTTAGTAATTTTTAAAGCTTTCCCAAACAAGCACGTAAAAACACATTTTCAGGGACTATCAAATGTATTTGATGGGTTATTTGCAAGTAGTTGTGACTTATATTTGATAATAAATTAAGGGGTTCGTTGCTCCAGCCAAGGTTAAAGTCAGGGTATTGGTAACCTCCTAGTGGGCCAATCCACAATTTAGATGACCTTAGGTTCCTAACTGGGGTGAGTCCCAGGCGTAAGTCGAGTACTGAAATTATCATGCGATCCGCTTGTACGAGTCGGCTCATGAGCCGAGCGCGGTAGCTCACGCGTCGTCTTAGAGGGAAGGATGTGAAGATGTATTTTTTAAATTTTTTACCCAAAAAAGTAATAAGAAAAATGTGAATCGCGAGTTGACTAGGCTTATCCCATCAATGAGCGAGTAACCTGAAGTTTTGGAAGCGAGTCAATTCGTGATTAGTTCACTCTATTTGTGAGCACAAAGCGGCTCATCAGGTGGATTGAGTCGAGCTTAGCAGCTTGACTCAGCCCAATTATCACCCGTAGCTGAGCTGGTAAGTGGATGAATAGATTCTTATATCCATAATGAGCCTAGTGAGGCCTTGGCTGCTCCTTGACCATATGGGCCTATAGTAAATGCAGCCTGCAGAGCCCTAGATATTGGGCTTTAGGTGGCGGATGGTTGGGCCTGGCACCTAAACAGCCCACTAATTCGGGATAGGAGTTGCATCATCACAAACATCATCTTGATAAAAAGAGTATGATATATTACCCCCCGAAATTTAATTTTTTATAACTCATTTTCAACCACATATTCTTCCATAAAATAATTTTAAATGTAAATTCAAAAATTTTCCTATTTTTTAACCACACATCCTCCAAAAAATCACCATTCCAAAACACCCCAAAAATGGTGCTTAAATAGGGACTTAGGTCTCGTACCTAAATTTCTCCCCAACTCACCTTAATAATTGCTGTTTTTTGTATTATACTTATTTATTTTACAAGTTCAATTTTTTTGAAAATATACTACAATACAACATCTAATTCCCTGCAATTTAGGAATTTATTACAAAAATTAAATAATTGTTTATAGCAAACATTAATTTCATAAACACTTAAGTTTACCTTTCAACTAATATGGTATTCTCAAGTAGCTCCATATCAATCTACAATATCATCACCCTCTTATAAGAACAATTGCGAGGTAAGAAATTTTATCATAATCAAACACCAATCCTTAATCTTATTCAAGCTATCCTCGTCAAAATATATCTATTATTTCGTCCCAAATTTCATTACTTGTCCTAGATTACATCATATGATCTTCAAACAAAATATTTTGTGAAAACTATATTAGCATAAATTCCTAACAAATATATTGTACTATGATGTGGATGATCTTTTGATACGTTTCAACCTTAATGTGTACGCATGTTAAACATTTGCAAGTGTAGACTTTGATATGTTTAATTAGTTCGGAATACAAAACCTCTCTCTCTCTCTATTTTTTTAACGTACCGTTTAAATAAAATTCTAGCTACTCTGAACTATAATATAGTAATTCAAGCCCCAATAACACAATTCTAGGTTCAGGCAACTCTTGGCTTATTGGGTTGAAGTCATTATTGGCTCTATGTAATGATAAATGTCGTCATTGAAGGCCATCAATAACGAGTAACGAGCCATCATGTATCAAGATATTTTAATAATTTATTTGGATGATCTGAAAAATAGTCAATCTATCTTTACAAGGAACAAAACTTAATTATAAATCCCACACTTAGTTTCTTTTCCAGAGTAATTCCACATTAACTCATATATTAATACTTTGAACAATTTTGATATACAATATTAGATAACCCGTGTCGAACAATAAACATTTTTTTCTTTAATTCTTTCTAGTGTTGTCTGATTCAATATTCAAAACGAACAATTTACTATTAAAGTTATTGATTAAACCACTAAGGAGGGAAGAATAATAAAATAATTTTTCAAATGTGTTTAGTTCGTGGATCAACAATTAATTGTTCTTGTGCTAGAATAAGTATATTATTGTCAATAATTGGGCCGGCGGATGATTGATTTCTTGTACCTTTGATTCTTCAATATTCTCTATAAAATACAAAATCAAAGACACAAGATTTGGTCACAGATTTAATTTATTTCAAAGATTTAGTTTAATGCATGATTTTGTTCGGATACATTTATTTTTCATCACGGGCGCAGATTGCCAATATCAAGTCAACACAGCTGAATACAGTGAATGGAATGTATATAATTAATTAATCACGAGCGGCTTTTCATTTAGATAGATAATAACCCTCAAATTGGTCCTAATTCCTTGAAGAAATAATTATGTTAAACGTATTAATATTAATAAATAAATATTTTTTTTGTATCTTTAAATTTTAAAGTTTTTCCTATTACATGGAGTAATATGAAACAGAGCAAATGGTAAATGCCAAATCTCACATCCACGTGCCAATCCTTTAACAAGGGTTGCAAACAGGGCCTCGTTGGCCTTGTCACTATGCATCCCATATTCGTCCAGAGCCCACATGGCCTTGGATGAATAGCAAAACCCAACTAGGCTCTAACAAGACCTACATGTGACATGATTAGCCAATGGATTTTTAGTAGGGTGCACAAAATACCCAAACCAAACCAAACCAAACTAGGACTGAACCAGTGGTTCGGTTCGATTGTACAAAAGAAATTAATGGTTTTGGTTCTTCAAACCAAGTATCATTTGGTTTTGGTTTGATTCTAGAACTAGAACTAGAATTAGAACCAAACTTGATTTTTAATTTCATTTTTCTATACATGTTAATTAGTGGAGACCTTAATTTTGTATTAATTGGAGACAACCCATTAATTGGTTCTACGTCATTGGAGATAGTCTATTAATTGTATACATCCTAATTTTGTATTTCTTTGAATAATTTCTTGTTCACTTCTTTTCAATTTACACGAAACTGCGGCACGCCTGCACCGTATTTCATCACGTCAGTGGAGGAGACACTTTCAAGATCGAAAAATGGAATTATCCAATCACTCAAAAAATCTTTAAACTATTTTTTCACTTTGATTGTTTGATAAATTATTTGTGTTCTTCACAAATAGAGGAAATTCAATAAATCTTCACGGGATATTAAACGGTTAATGATTGTATGTAAAAGTGGATTGTAATTTTTTTGTATAATCCATCTTTCATTGTTATTACTTATTAGGCAATCTTTTGTATGCGAACGAAAATTTATTCGCGCATTCAAATTATGACTATATTTTGTTTATTTATTTGGACTTTTGTGATCTTGATGATTGATAATTTGAACTTGTTGAATATTTGATATTTATTTATTTTATTTAGGTATATATTACTAACTTAGGGATATGGTGTAAGTCTACAAAATTGAAGAAATAAAACTAAAATCAAACCAAACCAGAATCGAATGGTTCGGTATTCAGTTAGGTTCCGATTTGATTCCATATCTTAAAAAAGTTCATTTGGTTCCATTATATAAAAAAATTACTGGTGCATGGTTCGGTTCAGTTCTCTTGAAACCAAAATTAAATGTAGCCATATCCACCCCTAATTTCCAGTTGGACAAAATATGGTAGATGGGATCAATTGAGTGAAATTATATAATTATTTCTTTCCATTTGAGTATTACTTGCCAAAGATTTGACAATAGATAGTGAAAAAAAGGGCGGATGAGAAAAGAATCGATACGAGCAAAAATGATCCACTTATTATGAGTACGCACTTGAGGGTGTTACGTGATGAGTGTGGGTTTTAAACTTATCTTGGCTCACTTTCAAGTTTCAAGGCTTTTTGTGAGGAATCGGATTAGATTGTTATTGTTCATTGAGTTTTTTGTGTATTAGGAGCCATGAACAGGAAGTACAATCAAGAAAAGTAAAGGAAAACAAGAAGAAACGAGTCATTTTGACGTAAAACCCCAAGTTGAAGTGGAAAAAAAAGGACCAACGAGCGGTGTGTTTGGAAAAAGGAGTCCGAGTTTGATGCAAAGCTTTCTACTAAGCAAATGATATACCATTGAAAGGTTGTTGAATTAGGAGTCCCACATATTTTACCAATCTTAATTCAGAGTTGATATTATGGGCGTTTTTGTCAGAATTACTTAGGAAGAAAACATTCACACTTGAGCGAGCCGCATTATTGCTAGTACGGTTGATTGTCGAGAAAGGGTGAATAAAGTCTCACATCTACCAGATCTATAGAGAGACGTTGTTGAGTTTATAAGATTATAGTTTCTCCTCATAATAAATTAATCTTCTGGTCCGAAAAATACTTGGTTTTGATTTTTCTATCTACCAAATAGAATCTAGATAAGTTTTAACCAAACAATTTGGTGTAGAATATTGTAAGATCAAATTGCAAGAGAATCCACTTTGTTGCTAGTTTAATTTAACACTTTGAAAGACCTTTTGGCTTAGTGTTGAATGAGACGTGTTATCTACCATCAAGAATAAAGCAAGAAAGATTAATTATTTGATTGATGAACTAATCTTGTTTTATAATCAAGATAAAGTGACTGATTCACGTTACTTAATTAATAAATAAAGTTTTTTGTTAGCTATTCCATCCGAAATGTCTTGTTAATTTCGAAGGTCTAATCTAATTATCTAATTGTGACATTTCACATCAATAATGTTAACAAATTTAAGCAAAAAAGAAAAGAAAATATAAAAAAGGTAGAGGTTAATGTTTGCTCAGTCGGGATAAGATAAGGTATAATTAAAGATCTAAACTAATGTTCATATCAACCAATCGATCAATTTCTTGGAGATTAAGGTTTGGTTTAGTATTTCTACATAATTTAATAGAATCGATTTAAGCTATGTTGAAGAAATGAGTTGAATCAGTTAAGCGTTCGATAAACTTTTTAAAAAATTGCTATACATACATATACTGTGTGTGTTTATTTTGAGCTGTAATTCATTGAATTACGACGAGTTTAATGAAATACACATTAATTATTATAGATGCTAGATTTCTGTTTGGTCGAACACTTTTATTTATCAATTGAGAGATAGTTATAGCATAAATATTTATAAAATTTAATGAATTTTGAAAAATTGGTTTTTTTTTCATAAACACTTAATTTTCAGATTGCTTATACTTACCATTGACTTCGTTTGATGGAATTAATTTATCATTTATAAAAGATTTTTTTATCAAGTAATTATATTAGTAGCTTTGAATTACTTTTCAATTGGCCTGATGCAATTTAATATATTAGTTATTGTGATTTAATATGCTAGCTGAGCTCCAAGGGAATGTTAAAATAAGTAAGAAAGAGAGAAATGTAATTGAAAAAAAAAGTTAATCTTGCAAATTTTTATTTTTATCTTTTAATACGACTTTAAGATTTTATATATATATATATATTATTTATTTAATTTTTGAAAATGAGGAGTGCCCACCCAAACTCTGAAAATCCATCGGCGATACCTCAATGAGAGTATTTGAAGAATTCCAACTATTGACTTTTTGTCAATTGATTCAGTGAACAATATGTGTAATACATACCCAGTATATTTCGTATTTAAAAAAAAATATATGTTAAAAAGAAATAATTTCATTTCTTGGTACTTGACACATTGCCAAACAAAAAGAATAGAAAATTTCATATCTTTTTCTTAACCTTATTCTTTTAAAAAATAAATTCATAGTCACAACGAAATTAAATGACTTCCATTGGACTACGAATTCATGTAGCGACAACAAATTTTGTTGGCTAGGATTATATGGATGCACCAATGAACTGACTGTTAGAAATTAATCTAGTTGCAATACAGTAAAGTGCAGAAATAAAACTTATCGACTGATCGAGTCTCGTAACAGCACGATGTCCTAAAGCGAAATTGTCCGTCGATAACTGCTGCGATCACTGTAGACAATCACTTTCAGGATACAACGATTAAATAAACCAATTATGCAGCAATCACAAATGATTTTCGGAACTCTCAAGTGTACTCCAGAAAATNTCAAGTGTACTCCAGAAATATATAAAATAGAGTATAACATTTTTTACTGAATACGAAGAAACAATTTTGTTTTTTTTTGTAATTTTCTAATGCCCAGATGTGTGTTTATATAGGCAAAAAAAATTGATGTAACTCACTACACCATGATCTAGTATTATATGCAGGTTTTATGGTTAGTGGTAACGGGTTGTTAATACTGGGACAGTTAAAAACGGCTATATTTTACTGGCCAGTTGACCAATTAAATAATTCCGAAATCGTGACAGCACGATATCCTAAAGCGAAATTGTCCGTCGATAACTGCTGCGACCTCTGTGGACAATCACTTCCAGGATACAACGATCAAATGAACCAATTGTGCAGCAATCACAAATGTTTTTCAGAACTCTCAAGTGTACTCCAGAAATATGTAAAATAGAGTATAACATTTTTTACTGAATACAAAGAAACAATTTTATTTTTTTTTTTTTGTAATTTTCTAATGCCCAGATGTATGTTTATATAGGCAAAAAAATTGATGTAACTCACTACACCATGATCTAGTATTATATGCAGGTTTTATGGTTAGTGGTAATGGGTTGTTAATACTGGGACAGTTAAAAACGGCTATATTTTACTGGCCAGTTGATCAATTAAATAATTTCGAAAATGATTAAAAAAATAAAAATTATTTTTAGAATCAACAAAGCCCAATGCTCAATCAAAGACTTTTAATATAATGCATGAGGCGTGACTCGAACCCCCGACCTCCCACACAAATTCCACACTTTTCACCAGTTGGGCACTTCACTTAAATTAATTATTTATTTCACATATTATATTTATTATATAAATATGTAACACTAACGATATAACATTTTCTGACAAAGTCAAACCTAACGACCTTAATTTAAAGTTTACGTTATCAAAAACAAGAAATAATTATTTACTCGTTGAATTCTTTTTCTTTGGAAACCTTAACATGACATTTCTTTAAAAAAGAACCTACGCTTGTTCAAATTACTGATCATGGTGAGTACATAATTGGTTGAATTTAATTTTCACCAAAGTAATAAAACGTGTAATTTTTTCATAATTTGCAGTAAATTCTTCAATGGTATGAGTGAGTATGTACAAAGATATGATTCGGAGAGTACATAGGTTTGTTCCCACAAACAACAGACTATTCTTAGATAACAATGGATTTCCATCGTAAAATTATATACTTACCATAGTCAGTAATTTTTTCGGGGTTGTTCAGCGAAGATGGTTCATGATCACTGCCACAGGCACCAGGCAAAATCCGTTCTTCTTTTGCTCCATATACTCACTATTTCTTTCATCAGCAAAACTCATTTCGTTTCTCTCATCAGTTCCTTGTATTGAGAAATTATGGGAGATGGTTTCTGATGTTTTGTATTTGACATTCCTGGCCTTCAAACTGCTAACCTATTCACAGTAATTATGTCATTAACTGTTGATTTGTAAATATTATATTAACTGTTGAGTTCATGATCTGATTACCTTAGGGCTGTTGACTGGAGAACTAGCTGTATCCTCCAAATCATCACAAGAAAATTTCTTACTGTTTGTGTTCTTGAAATTCAGTCTCCTGGGAAATTTAGAGCTATCCAATGAAGAAAACCTGATAACTTGATCATTATTATTAGGACCATTCCATGCAGCATCAGAAATCAAAGAAGGGCTGTTGAAACTATCCATGGAATATGAGTTTTGGTTGAATGCAAAATCATCCAAATAAGCTGTCCAACCACTCTCTTCAGTTCCTCTTGAAGAAACTTGCTTGCTTGCAGATGAGTTCTTGGGGTCTTCCATAATTATGAGAAGAAGGAAATAAAATCAGGAGATAGTTTTGCAATAATAATAATAATTGGTATTGAGTTTTGTAAGGTGTTGAAGATGGATTATAAGAAGGGGAAGCGTTTGAATGTGGAGAAAAGGATGCCCACAATGTGGAATCTTTTTGTGGGGCCAGAAGGAGTTGAGGGAACACATCAAAGTCTAAATCATGGAATTGTCAATTACTAGAAAACTGCAAAAATAGGGTTTTCATTTGCAGTCTCTTACATCAACTAATGTTTTAAAATTTATGATTAATGCACCTGAAAAAAGAGAAAAAAAGAGGTATAATCTAATTCAATTAGGGTAATGTTATTTGTAGTCGTTTACTACTATATTTGTCTTACGTGACACATTTGCCGATTAGTGAATTGATGTATTAATGTGGTATCTTTTTATTTCCTCATGCATTAAATCATTAACCGTTACATGTATGTCATGTGTGACGACTACGATATTGAATGACTGTAAATAACATTATTCATTCAATTAAGGGTGTAAACTAGTGAAATAAAGATAGATAATACATAACTTACTCTTAACTATTTTAAAATTGATTGACATATCTATTCCCAACAAAATTTAAGCAAGTGGGGACCGACCAACTTGGTTGTAAACTAGCATTTTCAAGGAAGATTAGATGTTGTAGTCAGGCAACAAAATTAAAAATTAAAATTTTTGTCCGGTTTAGTTCAAGACTGTTAGCATATCAAACACACCACGTACTAAGAATTCCTACCGACTAATATTTAAATATATGGGTTAATTACACCAGAGGTCATTGAACTTTCACTTGAATTGCATTGAAGACACCAAACTTCAATTTGGAACAATCAAGTCATTAAGTTTTAATTTAGAGCAAGCATATCACTCCTTCTGAAATCTGTTCATGTGTCTATTGAATTAGCTAAGATATCCAACAAAACCAATGTGATAATCTCAGTCGGCATATTAAGCATTTGTTTGGTACCGATTAAAATCTAAAATTTTATCTAACTTAAAATCAACAATTAATTTTAACTACATATTTTATGGGTCTCACACACATCTTATCAACTTCTATCAAAATCTATAAAAAAAAATCTGATTTTAATCCCCATCAAACCGGAGCTAATAATATCGGAGGTCATTGGACTTTTACTCTCGTTGCAATCAAGTAGCCTTGATTTAAACATGAAAGTTATCATTCTACTATGTATCAACGTGCTATGACATATGTCGATCAGTGACCGAGCTAAAGAATTTTTGTAGGGGTGGGGTTCTGGATTTTTCGCAGTGCATATTTTGCATTAAAAACTGTTATATGAGCAATTCAATATGACAAGTAAAAGATGACGGTTAGGCTATATATATATATATATTAAACTGAGGTTACAAATGTATTTTATTCAAAATTTGATTTTTTAAAGTCAAACTAACAATTTTCATTACAAAAGGACTCGAGGTACACACATTTTAAAGTTTTTGAACTCTAGGGTGTTAGAAATCAAAGATTTGAAACCCCACCATCATAACCTTCAAAAGTTCGAGACTTCAAATACAATTTGCCCTTTTTTTATACTAACCATAAAATGCATCCTAATGAAATAATTGCTTAATTCATAAGATATGTCATTTAAGAACGCCACATATACACAATATCTACGAAGTTAAATTATTTTTATTACCTGAATTTATCATCTTTCTTAATTTGTTTTTGTACGTAGTGGTGGCAAACGGTTCGAGCGGCTCGTCGGCTCGACCGTTCAGCTCGTGAAAAGCCGTCTCGGGCTCATCAAATGACGAGCTCGAGTACGAGCCAAGCAGGTTGGCTCGCCCACAGGTGAGCGGCTCGTGGGCGAGCCCCACGAGCCTCGTTCAAACCGAATGATATATCTTATTTTGTTTTTTCTTAAAAAAAAGGTTAATCTTTAAAAAAAAAAAAAATTGACGAGCTCGCGAGCCGAAGCTCGACTCGGCCCACGAGCCACGAGCTCACGGCTCAGACCATGAGTAAAGAGCCAAGCAGTTTATAACAAGCCACGAGCTCGTATGCATACGCCGACTCGGCCCATTGACATTCCTACTTGTACGTAGTTGTTAACAAATTAGTATTCCAAAGGAATGTTCACCATATAATATTTGTTCATATGCACTTTTTGGTAAGAGACTTATTAATTCTGTACAAATTAACGATTGGGTAGCAGTATTGCAAATGCTTTGATATAGTAAATAAAAATCTAAAAACAAAGGAATTTTTCTAGGGTTCAATGCACCACAGGTAATTCAACTTTCATTGTAACCTCAATAAGGCCATTCAACTTCATTTCGGTACAATCTCGTCACCCAACTTCAATTTTAATACATATTTATCTATCGTATCTCCTTTGGTCACTGAAACTAACATTCTTTGTTGATTTGAGTGTTAAAAATCCAATAATCATATAAATACATGCAATGTTAGGTTAGCGAGAACAACGTTCATATCAGTTAAATATGGGTACTTGATGGACTTACAAATAATTGAATTCCTCAACCTAATTGGTTAACCTTTTGGAATGGAATCCCAATTTCTTACAAAGATATTAGAGTTAGGCCCTAAACTTAGCTATGTGGATGCATGACGTAAATTCGATTGTGGTTAAACGAAGGTGGTAAGCCCCAAGTTGGATCTTAATGGGTGAAAAAAATTTGTGGTTGGCTCTCAAGGCAGCTGTGCCCACGTTAGGAAGTTCCCTTGACGTAGTAGAAGAGTTGGACATGTAATCCTTTCTTGTTTGTGGAAGAGAGAAAGATGCTATTGCTCAAAGGGCCACGCGATATGGTACTTTGTTCGAGAAAATGATTGTTGGTAGAGTGCAAACAATATTTCACATCGATTAAACATGAGATACATGATGATTATAATAAGGAATTGAACTATTCTTTCTAATGGATTAACTTTTTGAAATGAAACCCCAATTATTTACGTGCAACAAATTGAGAATTAGTAATACATTTCCCAATTTTAATGGTTTCAAAATGGGTCAACCAAGCCTATGATTATCAATCGAAACAAATTAACCAATGGTAAGAACCAGAGTTCACGTCATGAAGTAACGCTACAATTTCATAGTAGATGGAAGCATTAGCAGCAAGACTGAAAATGTACAACTGCATCAGTGTACGCACTATATCTATGCAAAATAATAGATGCGTCTCAAATCGACTTGAATCCAAATTAACCCGACCTAGATTCTTTTTAAATATTTTCAGTTGGTGAGTTGATGGGTTTAACAAATCTAATATGTGACAATTTGGTGAGTTGGTGTCACATTAATGACACATCAAATGGATGTTAAGTTTCAACACTAACTCAATAAAAACTTTGTTTCAATGATGGAAGGAGATAGCTAGAGTGGTGAAACTTATATTAAAATTGTAGAGTGACTCGATCACAACAAATTGAAGTTGAGTGACATGAAGTTCATTTAACTGATAGAATTAAAAGCGGGACTCTCATTTTTAAACGGCGCCATTGTTTGGTCCGCATTAAAATTAGATTTTAATCCAAGTCAAAGTCAAACAATCAATATTAATCACATCTTTTATGAGTCCACAACTTTTCAATCACACATTTCAAAAATTTCTATTAAAATCTACTAAAAATCTAATTTTAATCTCCACCAAACACCCTACTAACCCCTGTTTGTTTCCACTTTTAAGTAGAATTCCTATCGTTGCTACAGTAATTTAGCCGCAATCTTTGACCTCTTTACACCTTGCTTCCTAGATTGGTATAATACACTAAATTCCATTAAATGCAATTGCACCATCTCTATATTGCTTGGAAATAAACAGCTCCTCTTACTGCTTTATATTTTTGTTTCCTTTTCCTCCATTTGGCTCTATTGGTACTCTCTCCCTTCCTCTTCTTAACTCCATTGTTGTGTCCCTTTCATCTGTGATCCTTATCTCTATTTATTTATTGTTCGACTTCTTCTGATCCTAACCGTGTACTTTAATCCCTCAAATTTATTTATAACACCAAGATTTTCCTCAATATATAAGTAACCTGGACGAAAGTCTCCCCTTTTATAGATCTAAGCCATAATTTTGAGGTTTTTAAAAAGTTTTAATTCAAGCATATATATTCTATAGTAGTTTGCAGTTTCTTTTTTAACAGAACATACACATAAACACTCATTCTGACGCATTTATGTATTGCAGGTAAACTTCTGGACTAAGGTTAGTTGACGACGATCTACTGGGGAATTCTTAAAATCCTTTTTCTCTCCTCTTGTTTGAGTTTTATTGTTTCATTTGCGTTTTTCGTTAACAAGGTTTTTCATTTTCTTGGTGAATAAGGAGCAAAGATAAATGAAATAATAATCAAACCATCCTTTGTCATTGTTTTATTCTCAAAATCTCAGATTGAATGTACAGCAAACCTTCCTTTGTTACTGTTTATTTTCAAAATCTTTCATTGAGTGTGTGACAAAACATAAATTTAGTCAAAAGAAAAACATTGAAAAGAACTAAGCAAAACAAGGGTTTACTAGAAAATCATTTACAGTTATAGGTTTTATTAATTAATTAGTTTTTTTAAAACTGTTTTGCAATTACTGAAGGTAAGAAAAATGCCAGTTGGGATTATCATAAAGCCAACGATGGCAGAAGTTATGATTAAATATTTTTCATTTTCTTTAGGGCTTTCAGTTGGTCAGACCAACTCTAACAAAATTTTCTGCGTGTGATTAAAATCATTAACTGTGCAATAACCTCAGTCCAATATTAAGCCCTGTTTGGTTGGAATTAAAATCTGATTTTAATCCAAGTCAAACAATCAATACTAACCATATTTTTTTATGGGTCCCACAACTTTTCAACCACACAATTCAAAAACAATCTACTAAAAATTTAATTTTAATCCCCACCCCAAACACTCTCCAAACGTTTTCGGAATATTAATTTGTTCTTAGATTTGGCCTAGTGGATTTATTCATTCTCATACATTTTAACATGGGGAACAAACCATTTTAGAAATTGTTGCTTCATTTTCATTCTTATCTTTAGCCCATGTTTGAGCCACTTTAAAATTTTCATTTTCATTCTTCTACTCATTTTCAACCACACATTTTTCAATAAAATAATACTTTTTCACATCAATAACTTTTCCTTCTTTTTCAACCACACATTATCCATCAATCTACTATTCTAAAATAGATTTTTCCAAAATAATATGGCTCAAACACACAATTATAGTTTATTTATATATGGCATAAGGTTCTTCTCATCTCTCTCTATATATGTTCCAGGAAATAATGGCATCAAATACTTCCGAAAGTGAAATGCAGAAGAGAAGGAGAGACAAAGAAATAAACAGTAAACCTGGCACTGAGAACCAGGAAGGTAGCTCGGGTGACGATGAAGAACTCAATCAACAGGCCAAGAGAAATCGCTATCATCGCCACACAGAGCTTCAGATCCTTGAAATGGAAGCGTAAACTACATTTACTATATTCTTTTTTGCAAGAAATGAATGTCATTCTTGTTTAGAAACTTTGAATTATCGAAACACATTGTTTTTCATCAAATTGTTGGGTGTTCAGTTCAATATCTGTTTTATTTCTGCATTAACAATGGAAATTTAGGGTTCTCAAGGAATGTCCACATCCAAATATTAATCAAAGGATGGAACTTAGCCATGAACTTGGGTTGGAGCAGTTGCAAGTGAAGTTCTGGTTCCAAAATAAGTGCACCCAAATGAAGGTACACACACACTATATCTGTGCGAAAGTTGTCTAAAATAGAATCTTAGTATTTAGCGTTGGCTAAATTGTACATATGATTTAATCAAAAAAATCGCGGAAAAAAAATTAAACTTAAGAAATAATATAATTAAAAGAGCAAAATGGTATTTCAAGCTCGATTGTATTGGGATATTACTGTGGTCGGTCATCACAATGTAATTACAGAATAATATGTGCTTATGCAAAATTTTTTTAACTTGAGAGTATAATATCTGGCATTTAGTGAAATAAGAGAATAATAATTATTTTTGACACTGCAAAGGGGAATAAGCAGAGTCCAATTATTAAAGCTTGAATTATATAAGTCCTCTCGAATCCTAGAAGTGCAATCAATCGAAGAACATGATAATGATAAGAAACCACTAATGCATAAGAATGTCGAGAATTTACAATTTGGTATTTGCTGATTCGCTGTAGAATGACAAACAATTAATTTCGATTGAAAAAATCGTTTAATCTCAAAATGGGATAAAAAAAAATTAGAGAAAAACTTAAAACCTTAATTTTATTTTTAACCAAATCAAAAGCCAATCCTACAATGAAACTGTGGGCGTTACATTTTCTTTACTAGTTAGTTCCTCATTTCCTAGTAAAATATATCTAAATGTAGCATCAAAAATTAAATAAACAAATGGCTTAAATATTATCTCACATAACATAAATCTCTAGTGATCATTTGTACAAGTTCAACTCATTTTCGTGACTAAATAGGTCCAAAAAAAAACTTTCAAGGATTAATTTGAAGTTTAGAAAAAACCTTAGTCACCATTGTGAAATTAATTGAAATATATGCAATCAAATCCTATTTCGAACCAACAACCAGAGTTGAAGACGAAGAAAGAAAGAGAAAATGAGTGAAAGGACAGTACCCAGAAGGGAGAGTCCATGGGGTATGCCTGAGGGAGATCGCAGGCAACCGAAACCCCAGAGATGCAATGACCGCGCCGAAGATGTCATACAAGTAAGGATTATCAAAATTAAACCTCTCCTTAAACCCTTGATTTCTATCTATATGTATACATATTTGCAAGTATAAGGATATTTAGGTGCTTTGTTCGTTTCTTACAGATATATGTCTGGTAGTTGTATGGTGCCAACGGTTTGATGAATTCTCACTCTCTATGCTATGTTTTAGGAATGTTTTCAATTCCAATTAAAATCTCGAATGTATTGAAAGAAATTATTGTTATTGCAAAGTGAATATTGCGATTTGCATCTAGGTTGATGCAAACTCCTGAATTCCCTTGAAGGTAAGTTAAGGTTTGTTCGTTTTTTCTTTTCCTGACACTGCTTGCTTTTATATTGTGTAGGCATGCTTTGAAGGTAACCCATTCAAAACAGTTCCAGGGCCATTCAAGCTATTTTGGCAGTGCATGCGTTCAAAACCTGGGTATATTTGATATCAAACCCTTCTGCCTCTCATTTGTCTCTAATCAATACGTAATTGAATGTTCTCTTTCCTCCAGATATTTTAAGTTATCTTAACCCTTGGTAAATGCATTGCCCTACAGATTGTCTGAAAATTTCCAGAAATGTGTTGAGTGATTATTTTTGGTTAAGGGGTGTATCACTAAGATGATTAGTTGTTAGGAATCTAGAGCCTACATAGGCGTGAAGAGAGGAACTTTATCTCAATCTCTTCTAACCTAAATAACTGAAGGTTGTGATCTCAGTGTCTTGTAATTAATAACAAAGAATCACATTCAACATGCCTGTGTGTGCGTGTGAGTACTTGTGTGCGTATTTCATTCTATATTCTTTCGTTTTTTTTGGATTCTTAGCTGAATATTGAATTATATAACTGCTATGCAGGGAAGAGCCTACTCTGCCATTCTACTACTTGGAATTGGACCCCCCTACTAGAGAAGTAAAACTTGAGTAGAGCCTAATGTTAAAATTTCCTAGACTCAGGTCATAAGGTCATCATTCTGTCTTTTGAATTTCAGTTCTTGTTATCAATGACTATTTGCTCATAACTCTGAATTTTTGTGTTCCCTGAACAAAAGAGAAAAAAAATGATGGTTAATGCTCAATCTCAGAGTAAAACACGAGATCAATGTCTCCTTGATGGATCAGAAGTTGCATAAAAGATTATCAATTTTGTATATCAGAGTTCGTGATGATTATAGCAGGAAGTACTGTCTAGTTCAATGGTTCAGTCATTTTGCTTCTCTAGTATGACTCTGTTGGGTCCCTTTTTTGGCTAATTAAGCGGTACTTGCTTCCTGTTCTGCTGACAATTTTCTATTATGGAGCAAGATGATTACTTCTTTATTCCTGCGATGAAGTGACTTGGTTGATCTCTGTGTTTGAAGAAGATAATATGTTTGCAGCCTATGTAAAACCATTTAAAAGGCCTTCAGAATAAAATTATCATTGAAGTTCACCTCCAGAAAAATGTTGTTCTTCTTGGCAATTCATCAACGTTTAACAAGGAGTGTAAGTGCCTGTCAAAACTAAAAGATTTTCTCTCGAACAAGATAGTAATAACATAATCTGAAATCACAATTGGGGTTGCCTTGTTTGATGCTCTTATTTCTTCTTTTCGAAAGCATGTTTGACAAAGCTCAAAAAGAAGTAAAATAACTTTCTGTTTCCAAACATGTTTAGATAATTTACCTTTTTTCTTCTTAGGTTACTATCAAAAATAAAAAATAAAAACTTATTTATTTCTCAATTCAACTAATAAAAAATACTATTCTTCACTTATTAAGTAAATTTTAAGCGTAGCCAAACATGCTCTAAAGGTTCAGGTTAACATTTTCACTGTCTCGAGATTTTCTTGAATTCAGCTGCTAATTGTCACCATGGACATGTAGTCTATGCCTCTTGCGGTCTTATTGTGCTGCCATTGGATGTCTATCAGTGTCTTTTGGGTAATGGCTTGACACAATTGAGGTTTCACCCATTTGCTTGCATAGTTTCTTCGATATGGAAAATGTTCTTTTTCATCTCACCATCAAAGTGACCTTTTTATTATCTTTTTCTGTGAAACATTTTCTAGGTTTTGTCCAATTATGTGCTATTGCTTGGGATAAGAACATCAAATAAAAATATGATCTTATTCATCTCATAGTTGTTGAAATACCAGTGAATGACTATACCTTAAGTGAAAAATAAAGGAAACTGACTGTGTTTGGGCGTACCAACCCGTGCATGAGAGGTATCCAAGATACACACAGAGAGAACTGAAGTCATAACACAAATTCACTGGGTCCTATTGTAACAGTAAGAGATCCAGTGACTGGTTGATACAGTCGTAAAAAACTAATTTTATCTACAATTATAGTCATTGAAAGAAGGGGATCCTTCAGGTTGGAAACTAGAAATCAATAATGATCTCCAACAGTGATATTATGCTCCAAATTCCATGGTAGATTAAAGAGCTTTGCTGTATTGAACTTGAAGATCTTATTCACGTTGATGTTGTAGGTTGCACTCGAAAAGAACAATGTTGCATTCAGTGCCTTTGCATATGCTCTTGCCTGTTTTTATACATGCAACTCGTGTTAGTATTTTGTAACTTGAATCTTGAGAGCTTTTGGTAATCAGAGTAGAATTAATAGATGCCAAAAAGATGGCTGGCTGACTTTTTGTGAAGGAATCTGTGTTGATTTCACGAATATGCTTCTATTATCTATATGAACATATGAGTGCTATTTGTGATTTTTACTTGACTTCAATTGTCCATTGCAAATCTATTGGTAGTTGGACGAAATCATCGAACTTTATCCCTATTATTACTGGGATAGCTGTCTGCAATATGGTCATATAATGTTGTCTACCTCCCACTTCCCAGATACTATAAGAAATATGTGCCTCTTTAACACACAATGTTTTGTCCACCTGATTTGCTCCTGTCATTCCAAATTCTTCAAGTCCTTTTTCTCTCCCAGAATACTTGGTCTTCAGTCATAAACAAATGAAACCAACATCAGACAATATTTTCACACGTGGTACGATTGATTCGACAGGACACAAATGCTAACCAGAAAACTTGACTTGCCAATCTGACCATAGCCCAAGAGACTGATTTTCAAAGCAACAAGATCCGAAGAATCTTTGTCATGATTGCAGCGGCAGCGTAGTGGTGATGCCATGTTCGTGGAGGACAACCCAGAACTATACACAAGAGGCAACACAGAGGAAGAGACGGTAGTAGTGATTGGCAATTATCTATAACAAACGGATGACTTTTGGATCCAACAAGCTAGGAATTGTTTCCAAATAGATTTGAGATACCAACGGAGAATCAAGACCCAGGAGAGGATTCTTTTATTGATATTGAAGTGAAACATTTTTCGGCAAAGCTGAGTCATTTTGTCGATATGTCTAGAGAGATGGCCTCAGAGGCAACTTTGTTTGGCCATAAAAGTAAAATAGCTTTGCCTTGTCTTGTACCTCCTCATGTGATGTCTCATATTATCTTCCTAATTGTGGGGGGCATTCGCCTCAGAGGCAACTTTGTTTGGCCATAAAAGTAGAATAGCTTTGCCTTCTTGTACCTCCTCATGTGATGTCTCATATTATCTTCCTAATTGTGGGGGGCATTCTTCTTTATTGAAAATTCAGCAAAATTTTAATGGCTATTTGGTGGGAGTAATGTTGCCCTTGTCATTTTGGACCTGAGTTGACCGATCTATTTTGGGAACTCCACATTTATTTCCTCCAGATTTTGACATTCCGTGAATATTCGGGACATTGAGTAATATCTAGAAAGGAATTTCGGGAATCGATATGATTCTATCTTTGTTCCTTCCGTTTGAAAAAAGGAAGGATCACAAAGAATCGATCTTTCTTTTAGTTAATTGATAATATTTATTTATATTAAATAAAGTAAGATGCTTATTTTATTTTACTATCAAATAATTTAAGTAACTTTTTGCTTAGCCAAATATGCTACTAGTTTAATGTGGAATTTAGGAGATGCCAAGTGACATTGTATGCATTACGATTAGGGTCACGGTAGCTACATTATTCAACAAATTAACATTTTTAAAATTTTTTTTGTTGAAATGTGTTGACAAATGAGATGTGAATGTGATGGAAACACTTGTGTGGATGTAGGTTTTGTAAGGAATCTTGAGAGGAAAAAGTGCATCGATGTCTTCTTGTCATTTGTATGAATCGCGCGTATGCATATTCAACAGCACAAATCTTTGACGATTCTTGGGAAAATGATTGAAATGAACCTCACCTACACCGCATATTATGGTACATCTATACTAATTGTAAGTTAAACTAAGGGTGGTAAACTGGCCGAGCAGCTTGTCAGCTCGTAAGCTCGCTCGTCCCGGCTCGGCTCATGGATAGTTCAAACTCGTTTTGAGACAAGCTATAAACAACATTCTAATATGTATATGCAGTCCATTATTATTCATTTGTTCATTCCTAAATTAGTGAATTTATAAAGTATGAGTAACTAACTGCTTTTGCTAAACAACTTTTAGTAGTTTAAATGTTTGTCTGTTAGTGCATCTTTAATTAATTGATTAATCAATAAGATACAATATGTGTGTAGTTAGTTTGAGTGTATGCATCATACCTAAATTACTTAAATTAGTATTATTACAGAAAATGCACTAAACATTCATAAATTCATATGTAATGACTTATCATTTAATTAATTATAAGTTGTACATACATCCTTAGAAACTGACAATGTAATGCTACATAATGGGACCATTTCCATACTACTAACTAGCATATAGCTAGGAAAAAAAAATCTTTTTCATGGTAGCGAATCGTTTTGTCCATCAGATACTTGACTAGGTTGCCTCTTCAAATCACTATTCTTCCTTCTAAGTATCTCCTTAACTTCGACTTCTTTCTTATCAACAAAATCAGGTCCTTGAAGCTAGTGGTGGCAAGGATGCGTCTACTAGGACGTGTTGTTGTAGGTTCAGCTTCCTCAATGTCTTGTTGCTCTATGTCTCCATTATATCTGTTGTACTGCCCATAAACCCTGAAGAAAAAGACTATCAATGCAATAAAGCAGGCAATTCCACATATAAGAAACAGGCCCCAGAAGCTCTCGAGGGAAAGCCGGTT
The DNA here is from genome assembly GCA_903798385.1 of Fraxinus cuspidata. NCBI lineage: Eukaryota > Viridiplantae > Streptophyta > Magnoliopsida > Lamiales > Oleaceae > Fraxinus > Fraxinus cuspidata. Next base: position 47,941 of record CAIGRP010084398.1, read on the forward strand.
CTCATCTACTTGCTTGGCTTGCACAGAGCATTCATTTCGCGTCAGCCATTTATCGTGGATTCTCTGAAGCTCTCCGTTTTCTGAAAGTTGAAGGATCGCAGTTGACAGATCAATCACTAATGGAGATTCCCGTTGAAATGCCTACACAATGAATTCCATAACTAGTTTTAGATAACATGTCACTGCAAGGTGAATGTACAAACTTCAAACTATGTGGCTAAGCTAGAAGTAACCTTTTCGGATGGTATAATATATATATATATATTTAAGTTTTTCTTGTTTAATATTGTCGAGCACTGTCTAATCTACCTTTCCATACAAGCCAAGGAAAATAGAAACTATAAAAATACTTACAAATCCCCATCCACTTTTTGTGAACTCTTGCCCCACAATACTGAATATGCACTTTGCGTTGGATAAGAATAACTCAATATAAGGAAGTTCATCAACTATGGCAGCAACCCCACCACGATTTGGACCTAGCTGAAGGGCATTAATGTAGTCATCTTGGGTTTTCAATATTCGAAGCCTTGACTCTGCAATGTTTAACTCATCAGTAAGATAATTATATGCAAATGATCCATCTTGGATCCCTATTGGATCATAACTGGTTATTAGACTGTCAATCCCTTGAATTCGTGAAGTCAGCTGCTGCACTGTGAGTATTGATGTCAAACTAGCCGTATAGCTTGAATTGATAATTAACACCACAAACAGCCACAATATCAACACCAGACGTCCCAGGGTGCTTACGATGTTTTCTTCTGCATGAAATCCAATTCAGTTGGTGTTAGGAATCTCAAGCAGGATTTTGCTGTCACTGAGCAAAATGGATTGACAGAATGTACTTACTATGTGAAAAAAACATTGTTGAGAAACTAAACCTGAAAGATTGAGTTACAAGTTAGTATACACACGCACTTCAAAATCAAATTTAAGTCGAGTCGAAATTCAGTGGGTTCAAATCCAAATCAGCTCACAAAGAAGAAACTCTAGAATAGCCAGCGTTCACTAGGAACTATGCACGCCTCTTTCTTAGGATAAAGGACAAGGGACAGCTTCTACGTACGATGTAGTGCCTAGATAGTAATCTTTGGTTTTGACAAGTCGAGATACTAACCAAAAGACCGTAATAAGCTGTTGCCGTGGAGGGCCTCGGAATTCAGGATTCATTCGGTGCTCAAGAATCCAAACAACAGATCCCACGAAAAGAAAGAACAACCCAGTTAGGCACCACATTTGCCAAGAAAATGGCGTGAGGAAAGCCCATGGACTAGATTTAATCTCTTTGACAGGAACCACTACAACAAGCCCTGATTCCATGTAAGGCTGCGTAAAGTCCACAATTCTTGTCCTATTTGTTGTAATAGTAACATCCCCAACAGCTGCATCATATTTCTGTTAAAACAAACCAAACTAATATAAGTTCCAGTCAAAGGTTAAAACATTATAGAACTTCTGATCTCCACCCGCAAAAGTATTAAGAGAAGGGCTATTATGTTATTGCAGAGAGCAGTTTTGCAAATGAAGTGGATGTCACAAAGAGCACACAGAGACATGTGAGAAGAAACGTCGAGTCCGTGCAACAAGATTAAATATATAGACACACTAGAATAAGTACTCCTGCATAGAAGGCAGACAATTTAATTAGATTTCATAACCTAAGTCTGATTTGAGTTTTATTTAATAGTTCATCATTTTACTTGAGCAATATGAGCAAATGGATTTCCGCTGAAACGTCCCTTTAAAGAGCAAAAATGAAAATCGTGTATGAGCTTAAAAACTTCCAGTGAAGGAACTTATAATCTTACAACAGAACATGCTGTCATTTTTACATAATGACTACAGTCTAGGCTAATGAATTAAGCAAAATAGTAAGCAGGACTGAAAAGAATTCCTTCTTGAGTTCAATGCAGTCTTATTTTCACTTCGAGCATTCAATTATGGCATGTTTGGCACAAAATACTGAAAGGATGGACAGTACAGAGGACAAGATATTAGCTTCTTTTTCTTCTTTTAATACTTTCCTTTGCTGGACAATCCTCATTACCAAACAAGATATTAGCACTTTTCATTTATTGTTTTCACTCATTTAAAGATTTCTTTCATTTCCCAAGCTATATTAGGAACTCACTTTTTGTGCTGCATAAAACTAGAAAGATGGTACTTACATTTTGAGCAATGTCATTCACAAGGTTGTTGTATAGAGGGTTTCTTCTACCATCACCATACAAGATGTATTGATGAGGAACAGGATAAGGCAACAATTGAATGGCTGCTTCAAAAACATCAATGCAATATCCTTTGGCCCCTAATGGTCCTTTGTCTTTAGTCACAAATTCAGGATAAGTAACCTGATGAGGTACTGCAATTTGCAAAGGCCTCCCATTGTCGGGAAACACCCATCCACGAGGCTTTGTTGTAGTTCCGCCTGGCCATATTACATCATAGAGATGTTGATTACTGGTGGAAGTGTTGGGGGGCTTTGCAGATAAAATTTCTGGAGCATCAATTGAGAAACCTGAGTAATTTGACCAATAACCAAGGTTCCGTAACCCAGTTCCACCAATGTTAATAAGATCAAATGCTGGATGAATCAAATTATTATCTGTATCAAATTGAATTTGTCCACTTAGACCAGTGAAATCCATTGCAGTAAGTATCTGAAGTAACTTCGAGCCTTGATCGAAAATTCGAAGTGCTGTTAGATTCAGGGAACTTCCATTGGTATCTTGCAATTTGGGGTCATCAGAAAAACTCTCAATTCCACCCTCATTGAAGAATATATCAAGAGCTCGAGCAAGTAACCACACAGAATCATATGCATACAGAGCATAAGAATTAAAATTCGGGGTTTCATTATTCTTCAAATCTTTCCACCGAGAAGTAAAGTTTGTTTTCAGATCAGAATCTGGGGTATGATGGCGGAGTGCGATAACCCCTTGTATAAGATCCATTCTATCGTGACTATTGGTTGCTGAAGGATCTAAAAGAGAAGGAAGCCAATCAGTAGCAATCCAAACATAACCAGTGTTCATCATTCCGAGACTCTTAGCTGATGAAAAAATTGTAAGACCAGAATCAGGATTTACATGCACCACAAAAACACGTGATTCCATCAAGTTTACTTCAACCAATAGGCTGTTAATGTCACTTATTGAAGCTCCAGGAGCAAATGCAGCTTTGTAAGAAATCTTAGCACGGTTCTTAATGAGTGCATCATCCAAAACCGAAATCCCATTTCTACCATAATCATCGTCAACAAAGATGGCAACTACTTCTCTCCATCCAAAATACTGCACCAAATCAGCAATTGCATACATCTGAAAATGATCACTTATCGTTGTACGGAGGAAGTACGGGTACTGCAGAGAAGAAAGAGTTGGATCTGTAGCCCCAAATGACAAGAGTGGCACCTGAAGTTCATTCACGACATGTGAAATAACATGGGCTATCCCAGAGGATTGTGGACCAATTACAGCGACTACTTCTTTACCCATCAACTGCATAGCTACACAAGTAAGGATCCTCTGTCAAGCATTTCTCATTTTTCATTATCAATATCACCAGGCAAGAAAGAGTATACTAAATTTGTAATGCACTTTAACTTCACAACAGACAAAATCAACATCATTTCTACCGATAAGAGTAAAAAATAAATAGATATCTTACCACTAGAGCTGAAGTTCTTTTGTAACGTTAAAATTCAGCAGATTAAAGATTTGACAGGCAAACAGTGCAAAGCAGAATATCGTAGTTGTCTTTATCTTTCACGTGTTCCTGTTTTGGTTCATCTAAAGTAATAGAAACACCTGCTATCATGCATCAACAAAATGATTCATGTCGATTAGAACTTCAGCAATTGGACCATGGATTTGCTGTGCTGACGAATTTTATGTGTTCAGTCAATGCCTTAGGTGTTAATTCATGTCTTGCAGTTTGAGAGGTTAGTTTCTATACTGTCAACAAGACTTTCGTCATAAATAGACAAAATGATAATCAAGAAATTGCCTTCAAAACAAATTAAAGTAAGGAGAAATACACACAACTTGCTGAAAAATTCTCCTGTGAACCTAAGCTATACAAGATAGGGAAAGTCCTGAAAGATATAGTTTAAAATATTGAACTGTTCGAGGGTTGTTTACCTAGCGTCGTTACTCGTTAAAAGACAAGAAAGTTATACTAACTACATATATTACCTTCAATGGTTCCAAGAAATTCATTGCAATAGGTATCCTGCAGAATGAGGTTAATCTTTGTGCCATTAAGAATGGTAGAATCAGAATTGACGTCGTCAATTGCCACAAGAAGAGCTGGCTTTGCTGATCGTCCAATAGTAGAATTGAATGTGAACAAAGCTCCAATATTCACCACCCTTGGTCTAGAAGGAGCACTAACATTTTTAGTCATGCCATCGACTTCCGTAGACAACCAAGCACAAAAATTCAAAAACAGCAATGCTCTCCTCACATGTACATGGAACTCCATTTCCAATAAAGTCAGCAACCTATTGATTGATTCTTCAAATCACCTCACCATCATTTCAAGAAATCAAGCTCTCGGTAGAAAATATAGCTGGAAAGAAAAGTTCAGAATACCGAATTTGACACCAGGTGTGCAAAATTTTAATTTTTATTGGTTAAAAACTTTATAATACTAAAGCGTGAACATGAACCCAAAACCAGAAATGAAGGTAGATCTTCTGAGATTCTTAAAAAGGGGCCTTGCCTTTACATGCCTAGTCAAAGTATAATCCCAATCTCCAATCAAGAGAGGTAGGTTCATCACTATTCAATTACAAAGAGTACAATAATTCCAACATGAATTATTCATAAAATCAACTTCCAGCTTTAGTTACAAAATAGTGAATACCCACATAGCCAAAGCAATGGTAACATAATTTCCAGAACAGAAACAATAAGTAACATCTTTCCCTGTTCCAAACTTCTAAGCTTGGTTAAAAAATTTGGCTTAGTACCAAATCATGCACGAATGAGCGAAGAATCTAAATACAATCAGCAACTGCATATGACTGTTGGGTGGCCAGATATATTACCTGAAGAGCATTAATCAATACAGAGCTCAAAAGTCCACCAACAAGATTCTAATATTGAGGTTTGCTGCTAAATAGGCTTACAAGTATGCGGGAGAATATTATTATTATTCAAAGGAATCAGATCACAACGTTTGATATATCGAATATTTCAAATTGACTGTATATATATAAATATAATGTTCAAACAAAAAACGCTGTTTCATTGAACACTAAAATCTTAAAAACAGCATCCAGCAGTGTCCAGTTAAAGGCTGGGGTACTTGTTCTTGTTTTTATTCCCAACTCGAATCCTTGGGATGCCCGGTAAAATCAGTTTTAGAGTATCTTCGGCAGATAAAGTAAAACGTTCTTTATTTCAAGGAGCTATAGCTCCAAAAAAAGAGAGCCAAATTCATCCTCTGTTCTACATTAATAAATAATAGATTTTAATACTTCATTTCTTAAACTATTTAAACCAAGTTTATGTTGACTCATCATTTTATGCAAAAAAAATATGCTGAATTAAATTATGAGGAAAAATGAATAAATATTTTTTGAGAAAAGTAAAATAAAGAGTTAAAATAGAGAACATTAATGTAGTGCATAAAAATTGACTCTCTATATAATGTATAAGATGTTCTTTATAAAATAAAAAGTGTTGAATATGCTCTGAAACATGTAAAACAAGTTGACGAGCATGTCTTGACAATGCCCGCCACTACCGTATGCACAAGTTTTAGACTAGGGTTTATATAAGGTCGGGTAGTTACTGCTGAAAATGGTTTATTAATTAGTGAAATGGGTTAACTTTGAGCTTCAATTTTAGTAGGACTAGTACTTCGATTTTAATGGAACCAAGTATATTTAGGTTTTATTCCGTGAGGTGATTAATATGATATATTTATTTATCGAAAATCATTTAGAATTGAATAAATATTTGATATCAAAATAACCCACTTGAAACTATAAACTAGTGAAGAATTTAATTTATTGGAAATTCTCAAACACTTATCNAGGTGATTAATATGATATATTTATTTATCGAAAATCATTTAGAATTGAATAAATATTTGATATCAAAATAACCCACTTGAAACTATAAACTAGTGAAGAATTTGATTTATTGAAAATTACCCGACACTCATTCCACGTAGAAAAGTTATGAAACTTTAGTGCAGTTTATATAATGAAAGTTTGAGAATTGAGTTTGGGCCACAAAGGATACCAATTGTTTTTGGAAGAAGGAAACATATATCCTAATGAATTCGGTCCTAAGCCCAAAAGTGCATAGTTTGTCCAACCAGTTCAACACGGCATGAGTATGGTACGATTCGTGTTCGAGTACGAATAAATCCTTGTACTTTATTATCCTTTTAGACAAAATTTATTAAAACTTTTGGGTTAAATTGTAATTAATCAGATTTTTGGGTATGTAATGAAATTAATTTTTATTAACTTACTTTTGGGTAATTTTTTGGTCTAGGTCAACTGTTAATCGACGAAATAGACGTCTGTTAACAGACTTAACATATGCAGTGTTTCATGCTGAACAGTGTTGTCTTTTCGAGTTTAGAAAGCGTCTGAACAATTATGACTGTTCTAAAAGGGCTTGAAGAATGTTTGAATGACCACGAACGAGTCTATAAAGAGCCTACCCCTGCGTCAGAATAATTATACCATTTTTTATTGCAGACTTTCTCTGCAGATTATTGTGCTACTTCCGTAGGAGACGAAATTCGTTCTATCTTAAGAAACAATTGCTGAACACCTTAGCACCAGTGAAGTTAGTAAATTCATTTTAAAGAAATATCGTAAAGTCGGCGGGCTCGAATTAACTTTCTGATCATGTTGATAATATTGTTACACTGTGCAAATTACATTACAGTAATTATGTCAGCGTTTGAATAGTTAGATTGTTCGAATGAGGAATTTATATTTCAAAAACAACAGTTACATCCCACCCCTATTTGGTACAATTTTTAATTTTTTTAAAAAAAATTATTTTTAACCACAAATACTCTCAATAAAATAATTTTGCATGTGAATCTTAATTTTTTCTACTTTTGAACCATACATTCTTCAAAAAATTATTTTTTAAATTTATTCTAAAAAAATCTACGTTAAACAAGCCCGGTTACATTCACTTTTTTTTTTTGTTGTTGTACTATATTTTAATTGTAACAAAGGTCTTCCATATTTGTTCATTGTCATATTTTATGCTCTAACTTTTCTCTATCGCATTTTTGTTCTCGAGATTTCATTGCGTTCAAAAAATGTTAGGAGAACATAAAAAAAAACTTATTTGCCCATCATAATTTTAAATAAGTAAAAAAAAAATTACAGAAGTCCACAAAATATTTGTCCCTTCATGTCAAGCACACAAATAGAAAATTTGGATAAAAAATATTATTATGTACAAGATGCGTAATTAATTGAAAGTTAAGAATAAAATATGACAAAAAAGGTTGGGGTCACAAGTGTGTCACAAAATAAAGGTTGGGAATATTCATCAATAAGTGTGGTGTGAATATTAATATATTATTATCCCTTATTAAAAGGGGTTGCCCAAGGGCTAAGCCCTATGTTGAATTTCACCACACAGCTCATTCGAAAATATCAATTTTTGAATTCGATTGTTCGCGTAAGCTTTAAATAGATTAAATTAATCATTTGAGCTATAAATCATATTAGCCTTTGTTTGGATTTCCTTTTTGGTTGTTAAAATTATAACTTGGTAAAAATTAGTGATCGATAAGTGGGTAATAATTATGGTTCATATGAAATTGTGTGGTTAATATTAATATTTAACTTTGAAAATTAACTTTTTAGCAATTAAAAAGGAAACCCACATAAGTGCTAGATTTGGAGTTCAATTTTAAAAATTCAACATTGTAAAAAAGAATAACCGAATCTCTATATAAAATTTGACCTTTAACAAATGAACAGCAATAGCACGACATTTTACCTTTAAAAATAACCAAATTAGTCTTCAACATAGCTATTGACGCATAAAAATGAGGCCCAAAATAAATGGCACAAAGATGAAAGCTCAGTTAAGAAATTCAAAGGATGGGCCCAACCGAGATCATGTAAAGTCCCAAAACAGTATCAAAGACGGAGTCATAAGGGGGGGCCCATCATCGCTCAAGCCGGTAAGACGCTCAAGGTCTGAGCGAGCGTCGTCGCCAAAGAATGCAAGACGCCCATGATACAAGCAAGCATATCGCCTTTATTATTATTATTATTATTATTATTTAAAGCGACGGTTATTGAAACAGTTCGTTCCACAATCCAAGGACCTCAATCAGGAACAGTTAAACATCGGAATGATAGCAGCGGTTAAGGACGATTTTTTGACAAATCATCTATCATGGAAGAAGTGGGTGGTTACAGGACGATAAGCATCAGTTATTGAACAGTTTCTCAAATAATATTACAAGGAAAAATCGTCAAATGAGTATAAAAGGGAAAATAGAACATAGAAGGAAGGAGATCAAAATCCAACTCTCAAACAGAGAACTATGTAATTTCGTTCATTATCTTTTTTATCGCCAATTACTTTGTAAGTTCAATGTGCTTGTGCCCCTTGGAGACATTTCGCTTCTTGTAAATTGTGATCTTCACAAATAAAGCACCCCTCGTTAGGACTTTGTCTCGAGAGGTTGTTGTTTCTTACGCAATCATTTGAACTTTCTTCTATTGTTAGCGAGGCTCGATTCTCCACGCGAAACAATATCTATAATTCGATAATTAATAAAAGCTATTGTCAAGACATCACTTATTCCTCACATGTTCAATTTTTTAAAACTTTTCAACTTAAATTAGTAGCTAAAAACTTAGTCATATTCATTTGAGGTGCATGTAACAAATTAGTGGAAATTTTGTGGGAAAGAAACGAGATTGATCGTGCAATTATAATAAAATGTTTGAAAATAACGAGTTTCTTAGAGGTTGGGGACATTTTCTACTAGGTCAATAGATTAAAGACGAATAATGCAATTTCTTCAAAATATTATCTTCTTAATTAAATTTTAAAATAATAATAAAATAGTTCGGCATCGTGAACCAAAATACTACAATAGGCGATAGCCATCAAAATATTGTCGACGTCTTTGTACAAAATGAGGGTAACATAATTTACTAAAATAATTTTATTGAGCATTAGTGATATTTAACATTAATTTAACTGTCAATACAAGTGACTTAAAACGATAGATTAAATTAAATATAAGGATATACAACACATTTAATTGATTTGATCTCATATCCACACATAGATTGGTGATTAAATTAAATATAAGGATATACAACACATTTATTTGATTTGATCTCATATCCACACATAGATTGGTGTTAAACATCACTTATACTAGATAACATTCCTTAATTTATTAATGAAGAGATTGTGATCATCGTTCTACTTTGGCCTCATCACTTAAACTCAGGACTGTCCAAACTCATTTTTACACTTTCACCATAGCTCTTGGGTGATTTACTTGATTGTGTCTTATTTAGTTAAATGCTAAATACTGAATTATTTATATGTTCGTGAAATTATTAAGTAGAGATAAATAATGTTTGCTATGAAGAAGTAAAGAAAAACGAAAAAAAAAAGGGTCAAGATAAGGGTTCAAGGATTGGTACCTCCCCTTTCCCTCCACTCCCCCTTCAAAAAGGGGCCATTTTTCTTGAAAGTTTTACAATTTTTTATCGATAACATATCAACTAAATATAACTTGATATTTAAATAAGATTTTTAAAACTGCATAAGGTATTCCGCATTCACATAGAGCCGACTAAGTCCTATACAGGAGAGACATTTGCCTTGAAGTCCTATATTAAAGCAATGTCCTTAAATGCTGTCACTATCAGCAGTGGATCGACTCAAACGAATTTTTTATTCTTTCATTATTTTTCAAAAAAAAAAAAAAAGAGTAATCTCTAACGATATATTTCCTAATTCTCAAAAGTCTTTTTTTATATTAATAATAATTAGAAAAAAAAATTATGAATTCATAATCTAGATGACATTGTGTAGGCCAAAATCAACATTTTAATCTTATATTATATTATAGTTAAATAACAGGTCAACAACGATCACTGGTCACATTACATGTGGATTAAGAGCAAAAGTGGACAATAACATGAACAAGTGTCTTACACTAGTAATTCCCATGCTTTTACATTAAATAAAGATAAATCTAGTTCGTTTTTAATTGATAATAGCAACATTGCTTATTATGAAAATATGATAATGACTTGTAGATCCAGTGGTAGAATCAGAATTTTCACGATAGGAGGTCAAAAAATATTGAAAAGGCAAAATATGCATGTATTTTATATATTAAAAAAATTTAAAATTTCTACATAAATTTGAAGAAAATTTCAATATGTGGAAAGGACTATCTACCTAGCTTATAGGCTCACCACTATACGAATGTATACCAGTGAAAACGGATTGGATAGTTTGAGTATGTTAAGACATAGCGCAACTTCAAGTTATGTATGTGAACCCTACACTTATTTTTTGTTTCTGTCCGACTTTATATGTTTGTAAGCACTAACATATGTAACAATGACATCACAGCCACATATTCCAATGAATTAAATGCCAAAATAAAGCTACCAACAAATATATGTAAAACAATAGTAATGTTATTTAGTATCACTAATACTTAACACCAGTCTAAGTAACAACACTAATGACATTAAATTACAGGTTCAATTAAATGCATCACACAATTTCACCTTTAAATGAACATATGACGTAATGCCACATAGCTAGCATTACTGATATTAGAAAACACTATTCTTAAAACAAATACCTCTCATAGTCTAAACTAAATTTTCATTTCATTGAACAAATTTTCAGTTGAACAAGAATTTGTGGATCCCTCCACAGCATTAAGTTCAGTTGAATCAATGTTGATTCACAAAGTAAACTATTGAAGAGGGAACACGCTTAATGATCAAAATTTTACTTTTTTAGGCACATTTAAAGTTTAAGATGTCAAAAAAGGGAAGACATTTTATTCATCTACATTTTTAACTTCAACACCCCTTCTCATTACCAATCTAGTTTGAACATTGATAAAGTGGTTTTAAATGTCTCAACCCAAAACCAATTGATTTTCATGCAAAAATGCCATAGCAGTCTCAACCCAAAACCAATTGATTTTCATGCAAAAATGCCATAGCAGCGCAGAGATTCAAGAAGTTATCCTCCAATACTATGATAAGCTCACCTCATTAAAAAGCTTAAACTGTTAGAGAAAAGATACAATTATTATTAAATTTGGCCTTCAACAAACCTAATTCATGACATTTCCATGAAGAACCCAAGGAACAAGTTCAGAAAATATAGCAGTAGGTAAAAACTGCGTGTAATATCAAGATGAAATGAAAATGACCGCCACTCAACTATTATTCAGGGAACAAAACCTTTTCGATGTCATAATTTGTACTTTTTCATGATTGCAAAGATAGTCATCTTGATGGAAGAATTTTATTACAAAGAGAATATAATCTTTCTTGAGTAGGTGAACAAAAATTGCTGCCATTGATCATGATGAAATGAAAAACTCCATTGAAAGGATAAAAATGTATGTTTACTCTCTTACGTTTTACATTTGAGGAAACTCACCAACAATGGAGTAGGCTGTTGATCAACATGGAACCTTATTGGTTAGTTAACTGGCGAATAACATATGGAAGTATACCACCGTGGTTGAAATAAGCTAACTCTACCTGAAAGATGCAATAGACAATCTTTACTAAAAAAATAGTTATATAAAAAGGGGTTTAAACAATCTCAAAAAAAAAAGCATTAGGGGAAGATATGTATTCATGGCCATCAGAACATTGTAAAAAGATTTTGGAATTTCTTTATTTTCCATTAGATGGTGAGAACTGTTATTCTAGGTTGGTGCTTAGTGCGCAAAAACAGGGACAATAAAATTCATTAATTTGAAGTAAACAAGGAAGAGAGCATAAAAAGGAAATTGAAACACTAAGTAGTTGCATTTCAACCTTTGGCATCTTTTTCATTTAAGAAAATCTCATATCTTGTCAAGAGAGGCAACATATATTGACTAGAAATTTTCTACTCAGATGAAAATTGTTTGGACACACTACTCCTGTATAACTACATAAAAGAGAACAAAAGTAGATAGACATACCTCAGTGTCAAAACGGACAGTGCAAGTGAAGGATTTTCCACTGTCAGTCTGGACAGTAACATCTTGACCGGGCCGGATATCCGAGATTTTGTTAGGAAGATCAATGGTGTAACGCTCATGACCTGTCAATCCTAGTGTGTCTGCATCCTCGCCAGACTTGAAACATAAAGGAATAATGCCCATCCCGACAAGATTACTACGATGGATCCTTTCAAAGCTTTTGGCAATCACTGCTTTAACTCCCTGTGATATAAATTTTTTAATTAAATTGTAAAAGTTTAATAGTTCCCTTTTGGAAGAAGAAGTGGAAAAAACAAGTAATGCAAGAAGCCATAAAAGAGACTTACCAACAACATTGGCCCCTTGGCAGCCCAATCTCGGGAGCTTCCGCTTCCATACTCTGCTCCAGCCAAGACAACAGTGTCCTGTCCGGCAGATTTGTACCTCTGAAAGTTGCATATTGGTCAAAAGGAATTAGGATCAAATAGAAACTTGTGGTAATAAAATCCAGCAGAAAAGGATGAGCTGAAAATACCCAAACAAATGATTTACAAACAAGAAATATATCGTGTCACGCAGATGAAATGAGTTCTAGAAAATCACCATTGCAGCATCAAAAAACATAAAGTTTTTCTCCTGTGGGAATGTGAACTGTCATTGGAGCAACTTCCCCATTCAATAACTTGTTCACAAGACGGATATTCGCGAAAGTTCCCCTAGCCATTATTTCATCATTACCACGACGACTGCCATAGGAGTTGAAATCCTTGCTATCAACCCCATTCTCCATAAGATACTTGGCAGCTGGACTATCCTTGTGGATGCTTCCGGCTGGTGAGATGTGATCTGTTGTAATGCTATCCCCAAAGTTGAGCAGGCAGTACGCATCTTTCACTCCATGTGGACCAGGAGGATCCATGGTCATATTCTTAAAGTATGGTGGCTCATGAATGTAAGTAGAATTTGAGTCCCATGAGTATAACTTGGAAGTGGGTACCAATAGCTGATTCCACATGGGATTACCCTCCGTGATGGCTTCATATGTGCTCTTGAACATATCAGGTAATACACTAGATTGAACTGCCTGAAAACATAGCTCTCATCTTACTGGATTGTATTTGAGAACTATAAAATTAAATAGTCAGTGAGTAAATAATAAATGCATACCTCTGCAATCTCTTCAGTTGATGGCCAGATATCCTTGAAATAGACATCCTTACCATTCTTACCTACGCCAATTGGCTCTTTCTCAAAGTCAATGTCAACCTGCAAAAAATAGTAAAACGACGAATAAAATTTGACATCCCCTAATATGAGACTTCAGGCAAACAATAGTCACAATTGTAGGAAACACCAGGCACAGATCTCAAAAATTGATATGTTCTCAATTTCATCTTATATTCAGAAAACAGCTCCCATAAGTCCCATATAAACCACCAACCCAAAAAATAAATAAATAAAAATAGAGAGAGATAAAACTGAAAGGAAAAGAAATCATATATCAGCTTCCAATATAGACAAACTTGTCAGTAATTCAGTATCAAATTCGTGATAATGAACTCCCCTCCCCAACCATCATTCTTGTATCTCTCACAATAAATACGTGTGAAACATTTAGAATAAGTTGTTTCAATCCTTCTTTCCAGTTTAGTTAAATGATGTCTTCAACCCGTCTAATAGAACCCACTTTTGGATTCCTGAATATATACTTTCACGTTCAAATTTAACTCATTTCTCAAATAACATAGTGAGGAACTGTAGCCACAAATTATTTAGTATTTTCTGACCGTGCCAGCAAGGGCATATGCAACCACTAGAGGAGGTGAAGCAAGATAGTTTGCTCTTGTCAAGGGATGGACACGACCCTCAAAGTTCCGATTCCCAGACAGCACAGCAGATGCAACAATGTCTGCAAAACATCAGATTTTCAGCTAGATAGCAATCAGTTTCACGGACACTTGAAGGACTGAATAGATAATGAAGTTGCTGAATTTAATCAAACTTGTTTTATGGTTTCTGGCATTCATAAGAGACCAAAAGCATCTTTGAAATACCATTTTCTGATATAGCAACAGCCACTGATTCGTCCAAATCTCCAGAGTTTCCTATGCACGTTGTGCAGCCATACCCGACAATGTGGAAGCCTTGCTCATTTAAGTATTTCTGTAGCCCACTTCATCATCCAGAGAACAAATATTTAGTTGACCATATGCCAACATACTGGATCAAAATTCAAAAAGAAACATCACAAGAAATACCTCTGCTGTAAATATTTTGTTACAACTCCAGAGCCCGGAGCAAGGCTTGTTTTTATCCATGGTTTCACCTGGCAAATTGTCACTGAGAAGTTAGCATTTAGAAGAAATGTCATATCAACTATAAAGATTGATAGAACAGGGAAAACCTGTAAACCCAGCTCAGAAGCTTTCTTTGCAACAAGGCCTGCCCCTAGCATAACACTAGGGTTCGATGTATTTGTACAACTCGTGATAGCAGCAATCACCACACTACCGTGCTTAAGCTCCGCAGGCTGTCCATGGAATGAAAACTTGGCCACTTTTTCTTGTGCCTCCTTCGGCACAGCAAAGCCCTGTGTCGCACGTAGATTGTTAAATTAGAGTATGTGTTTACTGCAAGTGTGTTGCATAGAGTAAAAAAGCATTTTGGAACTTTGTTAATCAAGTAAGCTAAGTAGCACGGACAGAGACATGCAACAGGACACAACATGATATGGACACAGCCACGGGTGATTTTCCCAAGAAGTAGGACATTACAGGTTGGTGACACATCTATTTAACTTCTTTAAAATTTTAAATTCATATATCATGTCAAAAAATTGACTGAGAAATGTTTATGAAGTATCCCTTTTGAGTGTTAGAAATTTAAAATATATATGAAAATAGGACACAACATGTGGCTTGTCGGACCCATTTCATGGAGAGTCTGAGTGCCAGTATCCGACACAACATGATATGTGCCGAACACGGACATGGACAAGTTGCCCTAAAAAGAGTATCTGTGTATCATAGCAAAATAGTCTGCTGCAATATTATATCTAAATGACTGAATAACACCGTGAAGTCTCTAATTATCCATTTCCACTATACGAATTAAACGATAAATTGTGTCAATGATAAAAATGTTAAACTTGAGAGAGATTGAAATAAATATAAAGTTATTAGCCTTGAAAAAACAACAAAATTCAATGCACAGAGCATGGAATTCTCACCTTGAATCCAACTTTGTTATCAAGGCATGAATGCCAATCAGCCTTCATTTCTTTCAAAGGGACACGATCATGAGGTCTATGTAAAATATAATAACTATAGTTAGCTATCACCAAAAATCTGCGAATTGAAAATTTCCTAAATGCAAAAGCCATAACACACACCTCTTTGGCCCTGAAATACACGGTTCCACATTTTCCAGGTCCAGTTGCAAGTAAGATGAGTAAGCTCTTTCTTGTTCAGGCTGACATTAGGAGAATAAAAAGATGAAAGTAGCCTCGACTGGGTAAGAAGAATATAAATAAAGCTTTTGATCTTAGATTGAAACTTGGAATAAAAGGTACGAAAGTCAAAAGGATAGGCTGTACCTCATTGTAGTCAACAAACATTTTGTTTGCACGCAGATAAGCTTCTATCATTGACACCTAGATATCAGCACACAAGAGATTATTATATTTACAGACAAACAGAGGCGTTAGGCATAATGTGATGATCATTTCTTTCACAATTTTCATAAATAACAAAATGTACTCACAGTGTCATCACTTCTACCAGTTAATTTGAGATACTGTAAAGTCACGTGATCTACGGGGAAGAATCCCATAGTAGCACCATACTCAGGGGACATGTTTGCAATGGTCGCCCTGTCAGCTAATGATATTTCACCCACACCATCACCTAACAAGTATACATAAACCATTAGGTCCTCTAACATAGCTATAGCATCTAAGTTAGTCCAGGTTCAGTAATATTACCATAAAATTCGACAAATTTTCCAACAACACCATGCTTCCTTAGCATTTGTGTAACAGTTAAAACCAAGTCAGTAGCAGTGACACCATTTCTCAATTTCCCAGATAACTTGAATCCAACAACACCAGGCAACACCATACTCATTGGCTGTTAGGTAGAGACAACAGCATTAGATAAATTTATAGCATTCTCATACACATATTGCATCAGCAGTTAAGAGCATCAAGCTGAAATGTTTTATCAAAACTTTGAAACAAGCGGCATTTCTGAGAAACTATTTTGAAATATATTTGGAATAATCTAACGGTAGATAAGGAAAATTGAGGAAAAGGGAAGGGTTCTTAAATTTCTAAAGCATGGAACAGTGCTGCTTTTAGAGTAATTTTACAATAACATACCAGAAGAAAATATAGTGGTACCTAAAAATTAAGCATATTATCTACTATAGGTGTCTTATTCTACAGAAACAAATCTTTGCATATATATGTGTGTACAAAGATTTGTGATTCTCAGTCAAGAATCTTCATGGGACGTGACAATTAGTACCTGACCGAGCATTACTGCCTCTGCTTCAATACCTCCAACTCCCCAACCAGCAACTCCTAAACCATCAATCATGGTTGTATGAGAATCTGTCCCAACAACACTATCTGGGTAGAGCATTCCATCAGTACTGAAAACAACCCGTCCTAGATATTCAAGATTGACCTAAAATGGCAACAAGGGAGACTCAGTTATATCATTTCATGTAGGCATCATCGGGCATACAAATGATTAAAGCAGAAAGCTAAACCCAAATGAATTAATATGTTTTATATGAAAGTCATTAAATGAGGGAAACAAAAATAGATTTAATCATTGAAAGAGTATTAGTAATGATGTTATTTAAGCTCCAATACCTGATGCACTATACCAGAACCTGGAGGAACAACAAGCATATTGTGGAAAGCCTTAGATCCCCACTTAAGGAAAGCAAATCTCTCCTTGTTTCTCTTGAATTCAAGCTCCATGTTTGATTGGACTGCATTTTCCGACCTAGCAACATCAACTTGGACTGAGTGATCAATAACTAGATCTACTGGAACCTGCAAGCCACACATAGGATATTGAAAACAGCAAGCACCTGGTAATAGAAAAGGCAGAAAGAACATTTGGAGATGATAATCCATTAAGAAAAATCCAAGTTGCATGTTACTAAAACTGAAAAGTAATCTTCCAACAAAAACTAAGTAGTAAATTTCATTGATTTTCTGGGATTATCACGGAGGAAATGCTAAGAACGGTTGTTACATAAAACTTGTGAAAATTAATGTCCACCCCAACCCCAGAAACCAAAGCAAAAATATTTTTTTTTTAAAAATGAGGCAAATGGACATATGATGTACAAGGACAGCCATCTGTCTTAAAACTCCAACTTCAATTAAGCTATCTTAGAATCTCCTCAGTGAGGATAGCTGAACACATGTATGCCCAAACATCCGCAATTTGAAGAAGTAACTATCAGAGGCCAAGCAGACTTCTGATACAGCACTTTATGCTGGATTTTGATTTGCAAGAATACCTTATAGTATAGAGTTTTGTGGGATCCTTAGAATGTATTGTTTACATTCTTTAATTAAAAGGTTTATCAAGAGGGGGAAAGCAAAAATACTTTATCAACCAAAAAAATTTACCAAACAAACATGACAATGGCTGGTTCTGTGGACTATGATGCACTAGCACCTTGTATTTGCCACATAAGAGTTGGAAGAAACATTTGGAGTAAGCATTGCTGGGTAAAACGGGGTCATACTAGCAGGCAAACTATAGCAGAAAGAACTTTAATCTTGAACGCACTTGCCAATGTTAGTTACTGAAGCAGAATATAAACCAATACAACACTATGCATACCAATGGATTGATCTTGCTAGAATCACTGCCGAGCTTGTTCATAGCATCACGCATGCAAGCCAGGTCAACCACAGCTGGTACACCTGTGAAATCCTGGAACCAAAGAGATCATTAGGATGAAAATTGCTGTTTCATTATCACAGCTGTCTACATTGAGCAATCAAGACCATTACCTGCAGAAGTACACGAGCAGGCTTGAAGGGTATTTCTACTGACTTTGGGGAAGTATTTTCCCAGTCTATAATCTTTTCAACATCTTCCTTTGTTACTTGAAAACCGTCACAATTACGAATTGCAGATTCAAGAAGGATTCGAATGGAGTACGGAAGCTTATCTGTGTTAAAGTGTAAAGACAAGAAGCCCAATAATATAATGCAAGTCAATTAATTTACCAGATATTAATATGCAAAAAGCATTTATCAAACGGAAATATTAATTGTATATTGAAAATAATTTTGCAAACAGGAGTATTTCATGGTGTATTGAAAATTACCAATCCTGGAGTCATTTAGAGAAGGCAGGCTATAGAACTTTCCAAATTCGCCACCTCCGGGCTTGGGAAGACTAGTAAGGATTCTCTGGAAAGCGTTCCCGGATGCTGAAATCATACATCTTATTAGGACAAGTACTTGATAAAAATATCCACAAAAATAAATGTTAGGTGATGAATAAGAATATATTAAAGCTGTGTTTTAATCGTTTTACCATGCAACTTTAACTCATTAACTACATATACCTAAAAAGGCCGAGAATTTAGCGTGTGGACTTATCAAAATACAAAACATACTATCTACATGATGTAGAAATTCAAATACTTGATTTATCTCCCAAATATTGTTACATTAATCAAGTCATTTTAAAAAGTTTTGTCAACGTATATAAGGCTAACAAATTCTTTTTTTATTTTCAATATTAGCGCAGAATTTCTCAAAGATAAGCAATTGCATCAAATCAAAATGGGAGTAAAAAGTAAACCAGTATTTGCCTTATTTCCAAAATTTTATATGACAGTCAACTTGAGTTCACAAGTCTAGGACTTGGATCAACCCATTCACTTCTATCCCACGCGTGGTGTTAATAAATTGATAGCAAATGAAAAACAAAAACAAAATAACATATATGATCCAATTTGTATAGTAACAGAATGCATCCGATTCCAATAGACAGAGAGAAACATAAAGATAAAAGTACCGACCCATGGTAGCGATCTTGCGATTGAAAAGGGGAGTAGCAGCAGAGGTGTGTCTGATCTGAGCGGTGAGGCTGGATGGAGAATTCCAGTCAACACCGTGGCTCCACCGCGGCAGGACGGACCTCAGATAACTCAAATTGCGAGAAGCAGCACTAGAAACAGCAGAACTACCATTACAACAAATGGGTTTTCTAGAGAGAGAAGAAAAGAGTCGTTTGCTTGTAATACTTGAAGAAGAAGAGCGAGAGGCTCTCCCGAGCAATGAGGAGGTGGCAGTAGTTATATGCATGATTTGTGATCACATTCAAACAACAATGATGATGCAACTGTAGTAGGATAAGGATTGAACTGAAGGATTACGATGGAGAAATAGAGTTTTGTGTGAACAGATCGATGCGTGTGGAGAGCAGAAGGAAATGGCCTAGGATTGTGTGCCAGAGAGAATCAGCCGCAGTCGAACATGGCGTTTCGTTCTAGTTTCCATTTTTACACAGTTGGTTTTAAAGGCCTGGAATTTGGATTTTTCAATTGACAAGGAAATTTTGAATACGTCTTGAAAAAAAAGAAAAGAAAAAAAAAACCTTCAAGGAAAATTGCAACATTGGTCCATAATCTTTTAATTTCATATTGTTGGTGGTCTTTAATTTATGGTTACATCCATTTGACCTGTAAAAAATGATCACGTATAGGCGAAAATCATTTTTATGTACTTGGTGGATAAAGAGGATGCAAATTTAAATTTACAAAATTAGTTAATAATGTAATTCAGTTATAAATTTTGTGATTCATTAAATCCATGTGACTGAGTGGGGAGAGGGGGGCGAAGTGATCTGCAACTTTCACTTTGATCTTCGACTTGAACTTTCACTGTAAAATATAAATGTCTGTTTGTCATATGGGGGTTAATTTCCTAAATAGTCGCTGAACTTTACCAAAAGCTCCCAAGAGGTCATCAAACTTCAAAACTTCCCTAAATAGCCATTGAACTTTGCAAAATGTTCCTAGGAGGTCACTGAACTTCAAAACTTCCCTAAATAGTCACTGAACTTTGCTAAAACTTCCCTAATATAGTCACTCAACTTTACAAAAAGTTCATAGGGGGTCACTGAACCATTGATGTATGGGGTCCCAATTTGCAAAGTTCAGTGATCTCATGAGAATTTTTGGCAAAGTTCAGTAACTATTTAGGGAAGTTTTGAAGTTCAGTGACGCCTTAGGAACTTTTTTCAAAGTTCAGTGACTATTTAGGAAAGTTTTGAAGTTCGGTGACCTCCTTAATACTTTTGACAAAGTTCAGTGACTATTTAGGGAATTAACTCGTCATATGGATATAGGAGTGGATTTGTATGTTCCCATGTCATTGTAGTCAATCTCTTAGTGCACCAATAAAAGGAGACTCATCTTTATAATTTCTCTATTTCAAGTTTGAAATAATTACGAAGTATATTGGAGTCTTTTGCAGTCAAACTCAATCTTTGTTGGGTGTACTTGAAATTTGGGTGTAAAGAGACCTTGTAATAATTTCTACGTACACGTGAGCAAAAATGTTATTTTATAACCCATGATTTTTTTCGGCTTTTGAGTTTGTAAATTCCTATTTTTTTATTATTGTTGTAAATCATAATAGGGTGAATCTAGAAAATAAGCTCAGATTATTTACAAGAGATGCCAAAGCATGAGTATTTCGAAGCATGGAACTGGTATGGTAGCGTTCATGCATACTTACTATCTAAAAGTATTTTGCATAAGGACATCGAGATCGAAAGCTTATCTAGTGGTTAATATTCATGTATATATTAGTTAAACTAGGAATGTAGACCAAAAATATCAAGTGTTAAATTTCATTTCAAAATTTGATGGGAGAATTAATTTTAGCTTGTAGAAAGTGCTACCAAAAGTGTTGCGTTGATAACAAGGCTTATGACCAAAAAATAAAAAAGACCAACATTTGTGCTCCAACATATGTGAACACCTAAGTAGCTCAAACAAAATTATCCAAAAGAAAAAAGCAAATTTACTTATTTTCTTTAAGTTAGTGAATGGAAATATCAACACAATCCCTCGCGGCTGAAAATAATAATGATATTTTGAAAACGATATGTTTAATCTCATGACATATCGTTGGACAACAATTTGTCATAAAAGCGATGATTATAATCAAATTTTATTTCGTCCCGAAACGATCGAGAGAATGCGGAAGGTAGTTTAGCGGAGCAGACTACTGCCACACGGTGTCTCTAGCATATTAGGTATGCTTATGTTCATTGATTCTAACTAAATGTGTGATTTATGGTAGTAGATCTAGGGATTCCTTCTTTATTTTCTTTATTTATCTATTATTTTCCTATTTCTTTATATTATGTTGTATTATTTTAACTAAAACTAATGGTGTAAGATTTTACTTGTCAAAGACCAAAATTCCGCAAATTGAAAGGTTGGTAATGGTACAAGAAAAAACGGTTAGAGACTAAATTGTTACAAAGTTCTATGTAAGGACTAAAGTGCAACTTTTCAAAAAGTTAAAGAATGTTTTTACTTAACCTAGGTTTCTTGTAAATTCACAGTAAATTTAGTTATTTAATTCATGATACCTGATAAAATTTGATGGTTTATGAAAATAAAACCTCAGGATTAACATAGTTAATCACATTAATGGTGAGTTCTCGAGAGAATCGGTAACATAAAAACCAATTGAGTTGATGGTATAATAAATCACGATCTTTAAATTCAAAGAAATCGAGTATTCAAAAGTAACTTAAAGTAGACTTAGTAACTCTCAATTGCACATGAAAAAGTTTATCAACACATTCAAAATCAATTCAGGTGGCCTAGGATCCCAAACCCTACAATTTGTAATATATACATTAGGGTGTATTATAGTGGAATATATAATAGACATGTATAGCCAATTAGACATTAAGTCCCTGTTTGGTTTGTTTAAAATCAAGTTTTTATTCTATTTTAATAAAAGTTGATGTAATATGTGATTGAAAAATTGATAAAAGTTGTAAATCCTATAAAATGTGTGATTGAAAATGAATTTGAGAAAAATAAATTTTAAAAATTTGTGGTCAAAGAGGAACTAAATTTCNTGGAATATATAATAGACATGTATAGCCAATTAGACATTAAGTCCCTGTTTGGTTTGTTTAAAATCAAGTTTTTATTCTATTTTAATAAAAGTTGATGTAATATGTGATTGAAAAATTGATAAAAGTTGTAAATCCTAAAAAATGTGTGATTGAAAATGAATTTGAGAAAAATAAATTTTAAAAATTTGTGGTCAAAGAGGAACTAAATTTCCCAAGCATACAATAATAGATTCGTTTTTCTCCTTGGCAAGCGCACTATTACATGTTCAAATGGATTATCTAGACTTTGCTGTTTTAATAGTCAAGTATAGAATCCCTTGATTCTATTTGCTCGTTCGTTTTAATTTATGAAAGATGATTTGGGGTTGGTTTGACGTGACTTTTGCTTCTTCTTTTTTTTTCTCCCTTTTTTTTTTATGATAAAAGTTGTAAATCCTATAAAATGTGTGATTGAAAATGAATTTGAGAAAAATAAATTTTAAAAATTTGTGGTCAAAGAGGAACTAAATTTCTTAAGCATACAATAATAGCTTCGTTTTTCTCCTTGGCAAGCGCACTATTACATGTTCAAATGGATTATCTAGACTTTGCTCTTTTAATAGTCAAGTATAGAATCCCTTGATTCTATTTGCTCGTTCGTTTTAATTTATGAAAGATGATTTGGGGTTGGTTTGACATGACTTTTGCTTCTTCTTTTTTTTTCTCCTTTTTTTTTTTTTGTGTAAAAGAACTTCCTGAAAAAGTTATTTTAATTTTTGTTTGAAAACTAATTTTTAAAAAGATTTTCAATTCCGAAAGTATATTCAGAGAAGATCACACTAGTCTATCTTCCTCTGAAAGTTCATTTAATTAAGGGAAGTACTTTCATAAAATTAGTTAAACAGATCTCAAAAATTCTTTTTGATTTTTTTAAAGTTACGCCAAATTAGCTCTTAGAATCGTTGAAACTGTGTTTGACAAACAAAAATAATGGTATAATGAAGCTTTTTGTGCACCGCTATTTTAGTCATTCAATTATTTCCCTTTTTTTTTTTTTTTATACCAAATGTCCATTTTTTTTCCCAATTAAAAGAATGGTTAAGATTTGTCGGTTGGATTTGGTCTCCTCAGACCCCAACAGAGACACTTCATAAATGTTCCTACGAATCATCTTTGGGGTGCCTTTTTGGCTATTATTCTATGCATCATTCCAATCCTATCTCCTAACTTTAAAAGAGTGGACAAATGGACATTTTTAATATTATTGATTTCTAAAATACTTTCAATTCTTCTTGGTCAAATTCACTGTTTGAGGCTCACTGGACAATGTGAATTCTTTAACTATACTCATGATTTTGTTTCAATTTTATGTATAGTTTGTCATGGCATTGTATGGTATAAATCTATATTTTATGTAAACCCAATATTTCGCAAGCAAATAGTAATGCATAGAGTTTTTAAAATGTGTGGATTGAGCCCGAAGCAACCCACTTGTATCAGATCAAATTCAAGCTCATTCGACCTAAATCTACTCATCTAAATATATGATATGAGCCTCCATCTTCCAAATATAAGGACTATATTGACAACAAAGCTGCCAATATTGCAAGCTAGGTCGGTCGATCAACCCACGGCTAATTATAGGGTTTCTATAAAAATATCATATACTTGGTTTAAAAATTATCGAGGTAATTTACAGAAAATTACACGTGTGAAAAGATTACAGAATAATTACGTATAATGTAATAAAAAACAACAAATGTGAAGATATACCAGATTTTTTAAAATAATTTCATTTGATTTTTGTAATGTTACAATACTTATTAATTCAATTGATTTTTCAACTTGATCTCCAAATAATTCTAGTACCCATATCTTTTCAACTCTTGCAACGATCTGCAAGGAAACAGAGTCATAGACAGCTCAATTAAAGGGCCTTTAAAAACCACTGGATCTAAGATAAATAAAGGCCCAACATTAGAGACCTACTAAAAAAAAAGGGTTATATGACTTCTGACGTTTTTCAGTATTTTTCAATATTGACGTATATATCATTTCCCTACTAAAAATAGCACGACCCGTAAAAATAAACCTCAAAGGCCCAAAGAGATTGTCAACACTGAAAAAAGGGCCAAAAGCCCAAAAGGGTCCAACCAACAGTCGGAACTGTAATAATTCACAAATCTTGTTCATCAATACTTGCGTTTGCTTGCAGTTGCATAAATCAGCCATCTCACATGAGTCTTGGGATATTTGGCACCCAAATATTGACCACCGCTCATCACAGATTCTTGATTTGTTTGATGCATACATTTGACCATTCAGCCTTTCATTTACATATCTTACTTTGAGTAAGCATATGGCAAACCTCTAAATAATCCTCACTAATTTATTTCTAAATTATTTTACATTATATTCCTTTAGTGTATAATACATGTACATGTTTTGAAAAACCATCATTGGTGGTGTCAATATGGATCAGTCTGCTTAGACTCAAAATGACTATCACGTTTAAAAATCGAATTAATCAGCCTGACCTAGTAGTTTTAGGCGGGTCGATTTAGGCCAACCAATCCACACGCACGCACATACGATTCATAAATTTTAACACGTTTTAATATAAATTTGTATTGATATCTTCTATTGTTTTTAGATATGTTTTGCATGGATGAATGAACCATCACATTGTATACTTAAATAGCATAATTGGTATTGAGATGTAACATCACATAGCATATGTCAATAGCATATTTAACAACGCGAACTTCATAATAGTGTCCGTACTGCATAATACATACGGTCATATTAAATACTGAGTACCTCATGAAATGCTTAAAAATGAATATGACGAGTCTGAAATTTAAGTTTTCGTATCTAACTTGGTTGATATTTCCTTTACCTTGTCATTAGTTGGAAGCTGGATTTTAGTTCTTTTCCAGAGTTTTGTATGTTATAATGGTTTGATATACAGAAGAAAAAAAATGCTTATAAAATCATCATCCAACTTGCTACATCACATGACTGTTGGGCGGGTGCATGATCCAGGACATTTGACCACCCAGCATTGATGATGCATCTTATTTTGTGTTAGCACGTGACAAACTTTTCTTAATTATCACTTCAATAGTTTGGAAATTGATAATCTTTTATAAGATTTGGGAACTATGTAAGTTTAGATATTAATTTGATGATGCATCAGTACCTTAGAAATAAAAATGACACAGTGCACTAATAATTATCGATACTCTATGACGTGTAGGAAAATTGTTTAGGGGCTAAGAGACAAAATAAGTTTAAAAGGAACGATTCAAATTCCTCATAGTTTATTCATGCATGCCAAATACTCTTTGTTGATTGAGTTCGGGAATAGAAATAGGCATCTTTGACACATTCCTTTTATTTAATCTTGTCAATTTAATTAATGGTTGCCGCGAAATAGGGACAAATGTCCAAATCATTTTGGGAGACTTGAGTACGACTGCGACCTTATAAAAGAACTTACTCAGTCTTGAGTAAAATTGAAGTTATCATAGCCCGATGTCATGTTTGTTCATAATATATAACTTTTATATATGTGAAATAATAAATACAAACACGTATATATTAACATAGACAACATCTCTCGTACACTCAAATTTTATGAGTACGCTCAAGAACCTACATAAATGAACTAGACGAGACTAAGAATAAACCTAAGCCTTACCCAAGATGAATTGGGATGAATAATCTAGTCACGACTTAGCCCCCAGGGCAAATCTCCCAGTGGCAAAGGGGAGGGCGGTTAGGGCTCAGCGCGGTAGTGTGCAGAGTTCGATTCCCCGCAAGGTGGTATTGGCTTTGTTGCAAGCGGGAGTTACCATAGGGTTAATAGCCCAGGCCTATCCATAAGCTCTCCACCCTGGCTCCTGGGAAACACATTCCTTTTATTTAATCTTGTTGATTTAATTAATGGTTGCCGCGAAATAGGGACAAATATCCAAATCATTTTGGGAGACTTGAGTACGATTGCGACCTTATAAAAGAACTTACTCGGTCTTGAGTAAAATTGAAGTTATCATAGCCCGATGTCATGTTTGTTCATGATATATAACTTTTACATATGTGAAATAATAAATACAAACACGTATATAATAACATGGACAACATCTCTCGTACACTCAAATTTTATGAGTAGGCTCAAGAACCTACATAAATGAACTAGACGAGACTAAGAATAAACCTAAGCCTTACCCAAGATGAATTGGGATGAATAATCTAGTCACGACTCACTATCAACAGATTCAACACCAAACTTTTTGTATCAAGTGCATATGGGAACATATGAAAAAAGCAGCATCAAGCCATCAACTGATTAGTACATTGACAACATGGGATAGCATAAAAGTAGAAAAACTGTCATTTTTGAGCTTGTAATTCACTCAAGTGGTCTGCATGCAACCAGACTATCACAAGCATAGTACCCCAATAGCATCTATTATTTTTTCCCTTTAATTTCACATAAAGTAGAACATTATATACTCAATACTCATTTTTTTATATGTGGTTCAAAACATTATCAATTTACTACAATGTATTTCGCACAAATCTGATAAATATATATTGGTCGAATATGAAAACGAGTACCCAAATGTCTAACATTAGCATTCAGATTATTTATTTGTTGACATCCGAAATTGTTCAAGAATTTCACACCAACATCGGAAATGGTTAATACTGGAAAATCCTCAAAGGAGCTTACAAAATAGATGTCAGATATATAGTCTGCTTGACGGTTGGAGAAGGATGGGGCTATCAAGGTTACTTCAATAGTCAAATCAATTTACTTGAATTACATAGAGTGGGAGAAAAAATTCGTGACCTCGTTTATTAATTAATTAGCTTATTAATCCAAACATGAAGTCAAGTATCTTATTACTTTTGAAATTAGTTGAATGGCATCGTACTAGTTCACATATTATTGCCACTTTTATCATTTTGTGTGACAAACTCTAGTAGAGTTACTATACTAGTGCCATGCTTGATACCTTCTAGGTCAAGTTGGTCTTTCTCAAAATTGTTACCTTGGTATGACGTTGACTTATAATTGTTTTTTTATGAGTTAGAATCATAAATCACGTGCAAGACTTCAGTTTTCAGTTATCTAAATTCGTTTAGTTTTTGTCCTTTATTTCATGATGACATATTATGTAGAATGTAGTGCAATGTCCTTGAGATTTGTGATGTATTGCCAATATCCAAGTGAAATCTCAACAATACACGTTTTTCTGAAAATATAGTAAATCCACAAAAGTAAATGCAAGTACATGGAGGCTGAATGTTGATGGTCAAAATAGGATACATATCAAGGCCGTCGAACTTTGTTTTGTTTCATTATGATCATTGAATTTTCACTCGGTGTCATTATCGTCACCGAAAGGTAGATAGCACTGGATCCCTAACCTTCCGACATTTTGACGATGGGTCCCAAACCTTTGAT
>CAIGRP010084401.1:0-11808 GCA_903798385.1 Fraxinus cuspidata
ATTAAATTGGCTCTGCGTTACGTACTATGGCGGTGGTGGCGGGTCACGACCCCTTGCAATAATTTTTTGTTCAGTGGTTTCCCACAGACAACGCCGATGAAATTGTAATGAAATTAACTTCGAAGTTCTCCTTAACAAGAATGGTGTTCCGTCTGCTCCGATCACTGAATGCTATCTGCAAAATAAGTTCGGCTCTTTTTTCCCCGTTGTACCTCCGGCGTGAGAATCGGTAATTGATTTAAGAGTTGGAGAGAATCGTATTTAAAGTTCAAGTAGTAATGTTTCAATAGAATTCATACCGTTCTCACCTTGGGGGTATTTATAAGTGTCTGATGTAACACACTTGCTCAAAAGTAAATGGTGCCACGTGTCCCACATAGGTCTTCCCACTTCATCCACGTTCTAAGGGGATGATTCCAACTTTCTAGGCAGTTGTTCGTGCCCATGCTAACCGTTGAGTAGCTCTTGTCTTACTTATTGACATTTGCATTGTTAAGTGTGGTGTTGGTCTCATGGGGTCGACGACCTCATAATGGTAGGTGGCCTCATGTCCATGTAGAGCGCTCGGGTGTTGTGGTAGACGGCCTCATGGTAGTAGGCGACCTCATGTTAACGTAGAACGCCCGGTGTTGTGGTCGATGGCCTCATAGTAGTAGGCAACCTCAAGTTAACATAGAGCGCCCAGGTGTTGTGGTCGATGGCCTCATAGTAGTAGGCGACCTCATGTTAACGTAGAGCGCCTAGGGGTTGTGGTAGACCGCCCATCCCGCGGTGCTTTATATGAATTTCAGATCAAGTGTCTATTTTGTCATATTATATCAAGAAGGGTTATTTGTATGACATATGCATAGATTCAGGAAATCTAGGACTTTCTGAAATGGGAAAGGGAAGAAGAGATTTTAGGTTCTAAAAGTGTAAAAAGGTGGTGCTACGAAGAAAAACCAAGGATATTAAACTGACTTACCCTCACACACATTAATCGCCAGCGAGAAACCACTGCCCAGAGGTATCGAGATTACTTAGGAGAAATGGACTCCACCCACATAAAAACCTAGAGCTTTTGGTAAACACAATATTCCTCTTTTTAATATCTTTCAAAAAATATTGTTGCAGATATCAATTATCATATTGAACACTTGTTCATGCAATAAGACTATTGCAATATAAGCCGTGAGAGCCACATTTCATAATTGAGTTATGCTATTCATCCCCGCTGAGGTTGAGCCATAATCTATGTCGCAATTACATGGCATTAACCGCTGAGGTTGTGCCCTAATCTATGTTGCAATTACATGTCATTAAGTGGAGATAAATAGCATTATTCTTCATAATTAGTTTCCATAATAATTAGTTGTTCAATTAAATGGAAATTATTACCATGCACAGAAGTTCCCTTTTTCCTGCCAAAATGTAATTGGATATATAGAGTGATTCTTGTTCAAAATATACAAATGAGGATAATTTTCTTTTCAAAATTTGTGTTTATTGACCATATTCTATTAGAGGTAAACCCTAACCGACCATATATATTATCATTGCTGCAAAAGTGTTACTCAAATTCTATTGGGTAGTAGAAGAGATCAAAATATGGACCAAGACATTTTTGGATAGAGTCTAGATGACCAACCCCACAAGTCGAGCGTCTAAGTGCCATTTGGATGTGGAAACAGAATCAATCCAGAGATAGCATCTAAGCTCTATGCTTGCGGCTCTCGAATGCAGCGATGCCGCTTGCTATAAGTAAGTTTGGTGCTCGAACACTAGAGACACCATTCGTTGCATGTGAGTGTACCAATTGAGTGCTGCTGTTGTCCGACCAAGATCTATTTCGCGATTCCTCGAATTTTAATAGTTTTCGAATTTTAAAAGAAAAAAAGAAAATGAGAAAAAAGAATTTATTTTCTTCTTTTCTTTTTGGTCCAGAATTAGCTTCTTGATTTATTTAAATTTAAGTGCCCACACTGCCATGTAGTCTTGATTTTAGAGAATCCCATGCAAGACTTGGAAGTTGTAAGTATCAAGTTCATAAAAGTTATAAGCTAAAAGTTCGCATTTCAGGTATAGTCAAAAAATTGGTTATCGAATTTGGATAAATTCTAAATCTTTATTTCTTGATTATAACGTACACATGAACACCTAGATGATACTAAATTCCTGAATTATATAAAATTTTGATTTTCAGGTAATTATTGTCTTACATTCCCACAACTCAGATATAGCAACCGAAATTAAAATTTCGTTTGTCATTTTGGCACGTTTTGATAATTTTAAGATGTTCATGGACAAGTTTGAAGTAAGTTT
Organism: Fraxinus cuspidata; assembly: GCA_903798385.1. NCBI lineage: Eukaryota > Viridiplantae > Streptophyta > Magnoliopsida > Lamiales > Oleaceae > Fraxinus > Fraxinus cuspidata. The sequence goes on from CAIGRP010084401.1 coordinate 2,302, forward strand.
TGATGTCAATATTTTATTTAGTCTAAGAAAGTCAATTACAACTATAATTAAGTTTACAATTTTTTAGCAATTACAATTGAGTCCAAAACTTTTATAGTAATCACAATTAAGCACAAACTATTTTACGGTAATTGCAATTAATCCAATAATTTTATAGAGCTACCATAGATACCACATCAAACGTTATCTAAGCTCAATTAGATTATGTATAGTCAATCCTAGACCACCCATTATAATTATTGCTCTCTGCATTTTCCAATAAAGTCAAACAGTAAAATCTTGAAATATATAAGATTACATGTTATACTTTCTCTCACCCACTGTATATTTATTTTATCTCTTTCACAACTAAAGTACCATTTTTTCAACTGTCAAGTAAACTAATAGCAGACGTCGAAATTTATCCTTGCCTAAAAATTGAGCTTAGATTTCTAACTGCTCCACAGAAAACACTTAAACAATCACTCTACCCATTTTTCGGGCTTCTTGACACATTCGTGTTCTTAACTATGCTCTTTTTCAAGTTCTCAATTTAACGAGATATTTAATCAAAAAAATGATCTCACCTATTGTATAATCAAAGAATCATTAAACTTACGAAATGATATACACAACCCTGTCCATGGATTTAAATTAATTATTCGGCGATCAAGCGTGTAAATTCTAAAACCTAGGTATATAAAAAATGAATTTTAATTTCACTATTATAATTATGGACGATAGACAGTCAGAGCTTCCTTCAATCAATTTTTATCGTACTGACTTTAGCGTGCAGGTTGATATTATGTTTTAAGCATTCTTAACTAAATGCGGAATTTAATTATCAGATTTAAAACACGAACACCTGATGTAAAGTGGTAAGCCTCGAAGGATAACATCTAGTGGCCCCATGCCACGGGTGAAACAATTCACTAATTAATTGTTCAAAAAACAATCACAAGAAACAAGAACAATTCAATTTGTATCTCCATCTTTTGCCTTCTAGATGAAGTGAAATCAAACCCTTCTGTCTTGACTTTATTACCATTTCCTTATTATACCTAGTCGTAATTACAACTTAGATTAAGAATCAGCATCCTTAACGTCACGCCAAGTAGCATGAACAATTGACAGCCTTGAACATTCAGCACAAATTATTTTGTGTTCAACAGCTTGAAGAAAACATCAGCTTTGAAAATATTCAATGAACTATCTCATGGCGTGAACTCTCTTGAAGACGACAACACAGCTAGTTGCTAGTTCATCAAAATGGAATTAGTTTTTTTAATAAGACATCACATCGTGAACTTGGAAATGGCTACACTGTTGCACGCTTTAGGTCACCTAACGAATTTATTATTTTTTTTATTTTTTTTCAAAACTAGATTCCTTTCTTGATTAATTACTTTACTTATAGGTAAAACAATTATCAAATATAGAAATTAATTCTTACCTAATAATAGTTATTAGACACAATAAGAGAATTAGTATATAAAATAATATTCCAAAATTTTTTCTAGATTTGTTAATAGCTAAAATAAGAAAAGGCAACATAAATTCTATTTAACCTTATATTCACCTATTAAACAAATATGAAAATATCTAGGATGGTATATAATCTATACACACGCTGTATATGCATAACTAGAAATCAAACCATGTTATTTATGGAAAAACAAAAAAAAAATTCGCAGATAGGAATTTGTGGTCAAATCTGCTTACCATCCTGGTAGTAGAATATGTAACCTTCTCTCACAGTTTTGACAATTAACTTTTCAAAGTATTAACAATTAAAAGTCATAAGTATATTAAGAAATCCAATAAATTTAGTGTGTAAAAATATGATACATGTTTTCCCAACAATCACCCATTCGTGTGTAATAACTAGGATCAACCAATGTACACAGACTACTTTCCCACACATCATACTCCACCTAACTCAAACACCCTAACACATTAAGAATTGGGTAAAAAAATGAGGAACGTAAAAGCACATAAAGCATAAAACCTGTGAAGTCATCCAGCTAACAGGAAAACTCAGTTTTCCATCAACAATAACATCTATCCTACTAACCTTTTTTTGAAATAAAGGAACAGCCACCGAATGTAGGGGAGGAACACAAACCAATTGATAGTTAGAACCAGGAACAAAAAGTTCGGATCAGATAGGCAGAACCAGTCAAGAGTCAGATTTCCAAGATTTTTTGGCAGTACGCTTGGAAAAATTATCATCCCTTGACGAAATAGGAGGTCAGAACCTTGTCCTTCTGAAGTTGCAGGAGTAGAACTATCTGGTTCTTTAGGTATAAATTCAGGGAAGCCTGGAATGACACACTCATAGCTTATTGAATACGATCATCTCCAAAATATTGAAATGCAATAATTCAAATTCATTAGAAAATTTTTGAGTGCGGAGAAAGATTTGAGAAACTTGGTTCTCAACCACAAGCAATTGAGACTCAAGAAGGTCCAGACATTCTGACTGATTGGTAATTTGTCTCTCCCCTACGTACACCTGCCATGTAAAAGTGTTTCCTTCCTTTCTCAAAGTTACTAGTTCGATCCTAAAATCACTTAATAGGCGAATAATGCGAAATTAAACTTAACAATTAAAAACAGCGGGTCACTTTTTAATTGTTCTAGATGTTTAGTCAATTTTATCATATGTTGAATTGTCACAATAATAATTAAAACAATAAATAATACTAGATTTGATGACAGAGAAAACCAAACTCCGGAACTAAGTCAGTAGTTTTCATAATAGACAATAAAAACTTACCCAGTTTGACCCTAACAATACCTAGAGGGGGGTGAATAGGTATATTATGTGGAATTAAAATACTATAACAAATTTACAACAAGTCACCAATTGTTATCTCTAGATGGTTAAACAATCACATCAGATTAATTCTATGTTTGAATACCGTAGAATTATATAAACAATAAATAAAGCAGTAAATCAACACACGGTATGATCACGGAGAAACCCAACTGGGAAAAATCCTATCAAACTAGACGACCCATACTATCAGATCTCCCGATTGCACCCCTTATAGCTCTCCCTAGATCCTATATTCCCCTACACCAATCCTTAACTGCTATTGCCAAAGCTCTATGTGGAATCTACTACCCTACAGCACTCCTAGTCTTGTGGAATTGTCTATCTAACGTGGATCAATGAAGAACACGCTGTTCTTCATAGACTGAAGCTCCAGTCAACTTCTCTCGATCTTTAGAACTCTTACCAGATGTAGAGGAAATGCAGTTTGGTATTTGGATTATATGAACGATGTTTTTCTCACCAAAACAATCAAAGTAGATGAAAGTTGAAAGATAAAACAGAATGAATCTCTCACAGATGAAGCTCTCTCAATGTTTGTGTTTTGGTTTTTATAGGTAGGTTATAAAAGTAATGGACCAGTGAAAAAGATTTTAAATCGCGAAATAAAATTTTTTCGGATAACACTATCGCTCGAGCGAAGGAGGGCGCATAGTCCGTGACGATGTTTTTGCTTTTGTAACTCGAGTCAAACCTTTGCGACAGTCTATCGAAAATCCGCGCCGTTTTTCCTCCTTTTGTGTCATTCTCGAATCCTAGACCTAAAAAACCTATTTTTATATAATTGCACATTCTTCTTTGACTTTTTTCAACATTTACGATTAAGACCTTTTTGTTTATAGAATTGCCAATTACATAATTAAAAACCTAACAAACTCTTCCCTTGACATTCCGTGACAAAACTACTAACTAAAGTCAAGGCAGTAATCAAATATGAATTACAGACTCAAAACCTATGAAAGAATGACTAACTTGAACAATTCTACAGTTTAATCAGCACCTCTTTCCTAAAACCAATAACATAACACATAGTGTAAAATATATAAAAAACAGTATAATACAATAGTTCAAGCAGTTTAGATAATTTAGGCAGTTAATGAATCAATAAGACTTGTTCAAATTTACTACGCATGCTAAATCAAGACGTAGTAACAATGCAACACAAACATACCACGAAAACACATTGATACTACTAAAACATCAAACTTAATTTAGCAGAACTAAAATAATCAAATCAAAATGTTCTTGAGTCAAATAAAATTTTATATATATCAAAAATTTCTACATAATCAAAATTAGATACATCAATGTAAGCATAATAAAAATTTACTACTACTGCTGTTGCTGCTGTTACCACTACTACTTTCCATTTTTGTCACAAAATGATAAGGGGTAAGCCTAAAAACTATGAAGCACCCGCAGCATCATCTGAATATGTCCTTTCCTCGAATGCAGCATCGGCATCCTAGTGACGAAGAATCCATTGGAGTCCACGCTGAATATAGCCAACAGCACCCCGAAGTGTAGTGAACTCGACAGCGTGTCGATCAACTGAAGCACGCAGTTGTGTGATCTCCTTCATCATCCGAGCCTTTTGCTCGATATGTACGAACATCTGTCCCAAGAGAGTAACCGAATGGTCAATGGGAGCAAGAGCAGAAGCAGAAGCAGAAGGTACAGACTAGGTAGGAAGAGGAACTGACTTAGAAGGAAGGGTAGCCGAAATAGAAGTAGATGGAATATCAGAAGGGTGAGGAACAGTCGAAAAAGAAGGAAAATCGGAGGGATCAAAAGAAATGAGGTCATCAATCGGATCAGTTGGTACAGTCGAGTCTGCTGGCTGTGCAGGCTCAAATGAAGTATGAGACATACTCTGGGCGATGGTAGTATGGCAAATCGGCCGAAAAACCTACCGATGAACCTCCTCTAGAAAACTAACTCTTAAGTCTGTCACTAAGCGATAGATCAAGCGAGCATAGGGCAGCCTAACCCTCATCCTCGTAGTATGAAAGGCCCTCAAAATCTGTTGCCATATGAAGGAAGGCAAATCAATGGAATTGGCATGCAAAAGAGCATAAAGAAAACGATCATTCTCCATTGGTAATGAAGAAGTGTGGGAGACAGGCCATAGATTCGTGCACACAATGCGCAATAGAATCTGGCGCTCGATCGAAAGAGAACCAGTGCGAATCGCACCTGGATCTCCCTCCAACAGTGTGTTAAACACTGTCTAACGGACTAAAGAGTCCTCCAAAAGGGTATCGGGAGTCAAGTAGGGAAATATGGGGTGGACAACTCGGGGAATATGAATAAGACTCGAAATAACGTCCGGAGTAACTGCGACCTAAAAGTTTCATGGGCCATAGTCGAGATGAACCTAGTCCTGCTAAAGGAAGTGGAGGTACTAAGAGTGGAAGGGATCTTGCGTGCTCTCTTAGGCGGCATTCGAAAAGAATTGAACCAAAAGCATTAAAAATCGTGATGAAAAATGCGATGCATGATGCACGGAAAACAAGGCTGACAGGGTAACATTCAATGTGCCCTAGCATGAATGCACAACGACATGCAGTGATGCCTAGACGTAGGTGACGTGAAGATAGGACGCGTGTCGTGATGTCAAGACGTAGGGACGTGACTCACCATGCGGTGCCAACATCAGCCGCAATGCATAAAACTGAATGCACACTCAGAACCAACAACCCGACACTCTAACTAACCAAGCTAAATCCAAACTATCAACTTCAATTCAATTGCAAAGACCAAAGACAACTTGAAATCAAAACCCAATCCAAAATCACTAAAACCAAAACCACAACCACAACCTCAACCACCCAACTCACAAACCACTCATGAAATCCAATGCAATGCACATCATCTAATCATGCAACGTGAGCAACTACAGTGAAAAAGACACAATAAACTACCAAAAACATGCCAAAAATGCATCAAAAACCTTTTTTTGGTGAAATATCATGCAACATTTGATGATAATCTATGACAATGTTCAAAACATGTAATGCATTATCAAAAACACAAGCAAGAATGATCAATACAAAGAAAAAATCAAGAGAATTGCAAAAATGAAAAAAATAACAAGTTTTTTGAAATTTACTTTGTAAGTTCGTTGTTTTTGATGAAATAACACGTTCAATGCAAGATTTGAAATGTTTTAGGAGTAGGTAAGCCTCCAATTTGACGTGGGTTATGAATATTTTGGAGAAATCAAGTGAAAAGTAGGATAAAATGCGTAAAACCCTTGAAAATACCGTTAATATTCAAAATCACGAGCTATCACTCGAGCGAAAGTCGAGCGTTAAGCGAGCGAGGCAGCTTCTGCATTTGTCGCTCGAGNTTTAGGAGTAGGTAAGCCTCCAATTTGACGTGGGTTATGAATATTTTGGAGAAATCAAGTGAAAAGTAGGATAAAATGCGTAAAACCCTTGAAAATACCGTTAATATTCAAAATCACGAGCTATCACTCGAGCGAAAGTCGAGCGTTAAGCGAGCGAGGCAGCTTCTGCATTTGTCGCTCGAGCGTGGCCTAGTGATAAGCTGGTGAAAATGGAATTGATAGAAATAGCACTTGAATTTTAAAAATTAAGAAAAATAGATTTTTAAAAAAAATAATATGTAAAATAAGCAAATCAAGCTCCTGACAACCCGATGATCATAACCCTGCATGCATTCACAAGTCGAGCATTATCAATAAAGACTTTCCTACATACTCCATGAACAACCCGATGATCATAACCTTGCATGCATTCACAAGTCGAGCATTATCAATAAAGACTTTCCTACATACTCAATGAAGTTCAAGATGGAGTAAAGTGTATAAGTGACTCATGCATATAAAATGACGCTATTTTCTCGTGAAAATGACTCCAAATCTTAAATTTGAGAGAAAGAACATGCAAATATCACTGTTAAGTAAGTATGATCCGTACTAACGAAAGTCAAACCTAAATGAAATGTTATGACATGAAAACGAACTCAATTACATGATGAATTTTCTCCCCCTGATTTTGAGTATATAATTTTTTGTTTTTCTCGTAATATCTTATGTGCATACTCTTGTCCATGAAGCGACTAAATTGACCCCTGTATCGAGTTTTAGACCGGTTAATCAAAGTTAGATAACCATAGGCACCAGGTTAAGAGAAACCCCTCGGGTTTAATTACTCGAGTCAAATAGGTTTCGAACAAAAGTATAGGATGAATCAAATAGGTATACACCCCCCTTTTTTAAAACGATCAAGTCATCAAAATATAAGTCAATTCTCGTTCGAAGTTACCTTACTAACACGTGACAGCCATCCAAAATCTCACACACGAGGTTTCAGATTCACTCAGAAGATCATAGTGTGTGGTGTGCAAAATATTACATGATGACATATATACGCAATACTCCACATTAAATCGAACCAAATAATGGAAATAATAGTGTAAAATAGATAAATGCTTACTTGGTCACACATGCCACGTTTAAAATTATCACGACATGTCGTTTGCCAAAAAAAATATTTTTGTATTTTTTCCATTTTTCCATTTTTTTTATTTTTGAAACCAATACTTAAAACAAATAAATGCATAAAAATACAAGAGAAAATATCATAAAAATAAATGGGATGCATGTACGAATGAATGGACACAGTGAAATGTACATGTATGCACCTAAATGCCAAATTAGGGTGAGATTTGAATGCCCTTTCCGTGAAGAGCACGACCATTTTCACAACCTTCCGATCGCTCCTCTTAACCCAGACTTTCTTAGAAGTTGAAATTAATTGAATTAACCGAGTCATCATCTCAGTTAAGTGGCTAACTTGATTGATAAGAATGTTAACCTTGCTAGTGAAGTCCTGATTCTTACTTCTAGTCACACGGTTACGATGCCTAGGTCTAGTGTGTCCTAGTGTACCATAGTGGTGGCAAGTGGGAATGAACCTAGGTTGAAACTTGCTCTTTGGTTGTTGCCGACAAGTAGGACGATTGACCTTACACTATCTGTTAGATCTCGATTCTATGGTATGCTTACCTTCGGTTTTAGGATAAGCAATCTCATGAGCTTTGTTAGTGGCAGAAACGAACGTGGTCTTTAATGTACTAATAGTAGTATCATGGCTATCAACATAGCCTAGACCACGCCTATTTCCAGCAGGCTTGTTTATCCCAAGAAGATTGTTCAGCTTCTGCGAGCCACTCATAAACAGATGGAGTTGAGCACTATATTGTAGTTAATGATTTAACTTTAATTTCCAGAGTTTCATTTACCAGCTTCAACTTACTCAATTTTCTAGTCGAGTCCTGATGTTCACTTAACAGTTTTTCTCGTTCAAGTTCAACGTCGTTCGCCTTTTTCAAGACGACTTTGTTGACCTTCTTAATTTTGAGTCTCTTCTCAAACAATTCACGATAAGACATCACGCTCATCCTCCCTTTCAACCTTCTCAATCTCTCGATCAGATTAGATTGTAGCAGTTGAGGTGAAGACCATAAAGTTTTAATCATCCTCACCACTAGATGTCTCATTCTGAGATCTAGAATCTGACTCATCATCCCTCCAGGTCACGGCTAGAGCCTTACGTCGTTCTTTACCCGAAGTCCTCTTCAAATTAGGACATTCACTCATAATGTAACCATACCCCTTGCACTCATGGCATTGGATAGATTGAGACTTCTTAACGGGAGTCCTAGAGGTGTTTTTCTCACGTCTACCTCTCGAGAGTTGACTATGGACCTCACTATTTTGCTCCTTAGGCTTTCTCCTATTCCTCATCACCTTCGCTAACAGTGTTCATGGCGATGGATTTAAATCTTTTAGGTTGTGTGACAGTGAGTTCATACGTTTGAAGTAATCCTACGAGTTCTTAAATTTTAACAAAATCCAAGTCTTTACTCTCTTCTATCGCAGTGACCTTAGGTCTAAACCTCTCGGGCAGTGATCTTACTACTTTTCTAACAATTTTAGACTCGGGAATATTTTTACCTAAATTAAAGCTAGAGTTAATTATGTCATTCAGCTTCGCATAGAATTAATCGAATGATTCATCGAACAATTCATCGTCCTTCATTCTAATCTCTTCAAACTTAGTAGTCAACCTTTGCAGTTTAGAGTTTTTAACAGTTTTGGTACCCTCATGCATGGTTTCTAATATATCCTAAACTTTTTTAGCAGTTTCACACATATAAAATTGTCTAAACTCTTCAGCAGACACATCCATGAATAGGGCATGAAGGCCCTTGCTGTTCCTATTACACTTATCTAAGTTCGTTTTAGTCTATACTGAGATATCAGTTGGTATAACTACACCAGCAAAAGTTGTGTCTAATCCAAATATGTTCATCCAACGCTTTAAGGAAAGCTCTTATTCGAACTTTACAATAAGCATAATTGCTTCTGTCAAAGAACGGAGGCACAGACAGTGACTGACTCATCTAGAATAAATAAAAAGGGCCAGGAATCGATTTAAGACTCAAATATCAATTGAAATTTAAGCAGTTCGACCCTAACAATAGCTAGAGGGGTGAATATGTATATCATGCGGAATTAAATATTATAACAAATTAGCAATAAGTCACCAATTGTTATCTTTAGATGGTTAAACAATCACGTCAGTTTAATCATATATTTGAATACCGCAGAATTATATAAACAATAAATAAAGCAGTAAATCAACACACGGTATGAT
>CAIGRP010084403.1:0-22697 GCA_903798385.1 Fraxinus cuspidata
AAAATAAATTTTAGCCATGTGAGAAATAAATGATTTTGCAATGGAAACTTGAATTCACGTCATCATTACTTCGCCTTGGACAAGAAAAGGGCATCACAAGCCTATGATAGATGTGCGGAACTACGATGGCTAGCAGATTATGTCTACGACATTGACCAGTGAGCCGTTGTATCAAGCCATGTGTCACACATCAGTTAGGCATCTTCCACTCCCATGTGTCTATAAATATCAAGCCTTGGACTTTTGAATGTAATTAAACTCTCGGTTTTTGAATCTAAATTCTCTCTATTAAAACTTTGATTTTTCTAGATAAAACTTGAAAATCAATACCGTCTCACTTATTTCTCCAACTCGAAGACTATTATATATTCGTTAATCGATTGACTTATTGATTTAAATATCGAAGCACATGCGTCCATTGCACCCTCTACACTCCTAATCGACTCAATTACAACGAGAAAATGTACAAATATCACCCTAAGAGAGAATAAGTTTTTGAGTATGTCTACCACAATATAAAGACAAAAACTCCATCACTATGTCAATAAGTTTTTTGAGTATGTCCACTACAATATAAAGACAAGAACTCCATCGCTATGGTCGATGTTGGTAGATGCAAGAGATGGAAGCTCGGACCCACTGATTACTAATTAGGTAAGTGCTCTTTTATTAATTAATTGTTAATTCTCTAAAAAATTGATAGCTATTTTTTTTTTTAATTCGAATAAAATCTTATTAAATTATTCTGCTGAGTTATTCTTATTCATTTTCCTTTTAAATTAATTACATCCATTAATCAAGATCTTTCAATAGGTATTCTCCTCATCACTAAATAAGCGAATCAAGTTAGAACTCAAAATAAGTTTAGACATAATTAAATATAATTATGAAATGGTTTGTTAGAACGACCGATTAACCAAGAGTGCACCCTCTTATCTTTTCTTTTCGGCAGATCAACTACGAAACCATCTTTGTTTACTTATCAAGTTTGGATATCATTTACGTTTTAAAAATATGTAGTCTCATTTATTTTTAAATTATCAAAAAATGTAACATTAAAAAAAAAAAGTAACTTATTATTGAAAAAATTAAAAATAATGCAATTAAAACAACCAGTTCACGTGTTTCAATCAGAATCATAATTTCCTTTTATCCACTACACGTGCTTCCACATAATTCATCGTTGCACCCCGCTCCACTCCACTCCACTCCACTCCACCCCCACCCCCACACCACACCCACAGAAAACCTCCTAATCCTGGAATATGCACCATTTTCAACCAAAACCCCTCCTCCAAAATTATCCTTCTTTCTTCTTTAATTTGGAAATCACCATTTTTCGACTGTAATTAAACTGGTTGTGCTCGAATTGATTAAAAATAGAGTGGATTGCTGGTTTGTTTTTGCAAAATTATGGCGGAGGATCCTTCCGAACAAGTAATGTATTTGCATGGAGATTTGGATTTGCACGTAATTGAGGCGCGCAGCCTGCCGAACATGGACTCACTCTCGGAGAATCTCCGCCGCTGTTTCACCGCCTGCGACGCCTGCGGTACCACTGACACTAAGGACGGTGGCGGCAGTAGCCACGAAAGGAAACTTCACCACCACCGGAAAATTATCACCAGTGACCCGTATGTCACTGTTTCGGTGCCGCAGGCTACACTCGCCCGCACGCGCGTGCTGCCTAATTCTCAGAGTCCTAGATGGAATGAGAAGTTTTATATCCCCTTAGCCCATCCCATGGCGTTTTTAGAGTTCCGAGTTAAGGATAATGATATGCTTGGAGCGGACACAATAGGAAAAGTCAAAATTCCGGTGGAAAGGATTGCCTCCGGCGAGATCATTTCCGGGTGGTTTTCCCTTACTAACTCGTCGGGAAATCCCCCAAAACCTGATTCGGCGTTGCTACTTGAGATGAAGTTCACTTCCTGTGATAAAAACCAATTGTACAATCATGGCATTGCGGGAGACCCGTCGCACGGAGGGGTTAGAAACACTTATTTCCCATTGCGCAAAGGGTGCTCCGTAAAGCTGTACCAGGATGCGCACATTAGTAATGATATTAAAATGCCTGAGATTAAGTTGGACGATGGACGTGTTCGCGAGCACGCTAAATGTTGGGAGGACATGTGCTATGCTATATCAGAGGCACACCACTTGATATACATTGTGGGATGGTCTGTTTTTCATAAGATCAAGTTGATTAGGGAGCCCACCCGACCATTGCCACGAGGTGGAGACTTGACGCTCGGTGAATTATTGAAGTATAAGTCTCAGGAAGGGGTTCGAGTTTTATTGGTGGTATGGGATGATAAGACGTCACATGATAAGCTCTTCATTAATACGGTATGGATTGGTATGATGCTCTTAACAATCTTTGCCGCAACTTCTATTCTTATTCCTTTTTATGTTCTTGTCTAGTTCTAAAGATAGCTAGGTACTTCTTGACTTGATGAAATGCTGTTTCTTTTGGTATAAGATAATGATATTGTTGATTAGACTTTGAGGCATCAAAACTCTTTAAATTTGGAAATAATGCTGAGGGAAGTATTGTTTTGCAAAGTGGGATGCTCTGAAGTAGCTACTGTGTCCTATGATTCTCCAGTAGCGATGGTTTCATTACCTTTGCTTGAGAGTTCCTTTCTTTCTCTCTGTCATTTCTATTTCTTTTTCAAATTAAGATTGTGCCCAAAGAAATGTAGCCCAAGGAGAACTAAAACAACAGAAGGGAGATCCAAGAGAGGACCCAGTGAATGTTATTATTGTAATTTCTCTTTCAGCTTTATCGCTGTTGGAAGAGGATTTGTCTTAGTCAATGGTTCCTTTTTCTGGGGGTGTTCTATCCTGCGAGGTGCGCAGATTTAGCGACTCTGTTAAGCAAGCACACCAATGCTCTAACGTTATCTTTTTCTCTTGCTGGGAATTCGCCCAGGGGATAAATTTACCACTGCTGTAACAAGATTCTTTTGGCCTTATCTCATTCCAGTGCACAATAGTTGCTCGAAGGACTGGTCAAAATGGCATTTTGCAAGTGGGCTGGTATTATTTGGTGAATTGAAGTTTCCTTTGTCGTCCCAATGAGCTTATGAATACTGAACTTTCCCATTGTAAAATGAATTGCCTTAATTGATAAAATTCAAGGCCAAGGTGAGCCATGCTATTCTACAAAAAGTTGGAGTACATATCATGCTAAAATGTCTCTTTAATAGATATTCCCTCTCTCGTTTATTTGCCACTTGGGTTTGTCTGAAACAACTAAAGTTGCAAGTGCCCACTTTTTGACTAACAGTTTTGGTGACTCTGGATGCAGGCAGGAGTAATGAGTACCCATGATGAAGAGACCAAGAAGTTCTTTCGGCACTCATCTGTCATATGTGTTTTATCACCACGATATGCCAGTGGTAAACTTAGCTTTCTGAAACAACAGGTAGAGGTCATGCATTATCAGAACTATATTTTTTTTGCCTCCGATTTTGGATCACACGAATGTATCTTGACTTGGTCATGAAATGGTTGTTTCCAGATTGTTGGAAGTATTTTTACGCACCACCAGAAATGTGTTCTTGTTGATACACAAGCCTATGGTAATAATCGAAAGATCACTGCATTTTTAGGCGGTCTTGATCTGTGTGATGGCCGCTATGATACACCTGAACACCGTTTATTCCGTGGTCTCGATACTGTATTTAGGGATGATTTTCATCAACCTACATTCCCTGTGAGCATTTTAATCTTTCATTTTTATTCAAGCTATGAACGCTTTGTGTCAATCATTTTACAGCCTTTTGATCCTCTGTTTAAAATACTCATTTCAGTTACTAAAGAAGGTCAGATGTTTGTGTGATGCTTAAAATGCATTCATTAGTGCCGTGAGCATAGACAAACACATATGTTCTCTTTCTGCACATCATGGTTGAAGATATCATATTATTCTTTATGAAATTATGTTAGATTTTTCTAATTTATTGCCGATTATATGTTTTGGAGATGACGACTCTGTAAAAATGTGGCAAGAACGTGCATAGTATTGCCTCATTTGATTACAAAATATGTAGCTTGCTGTGATGAATACATGCATTTGGTAGGTGGTGAAGAATAGTGGATAGAGATTGGAGTATAAAGAACATTTTTGGAGATTTGATGAAGATGATAAGCATCATAAAGTAATCAGGCCAAGATAAAGAATATATCAAGAATTCTAGACCATTTTAGAACTTCATAGATCAACACTATTAAATGAAGCTTTGTGTTGTGTGCCTTTGGTTCAGAATTTGGCCTAAACCTAGATGCTCTAAATCTGGCTGGCCATAGCTCAGTCATATATATATATGCTAAGACTTGTCAAAGTAGTGTATATATGACCTTGCATGCATCTTTCTTCATCCCTTGTTTTCATTTTTTCACATATTTCATTTATCAGGCAGGAACCAAGGCTCCAAGACAGCCATGGCATGACTTACACTGCAGAATAGATGGGCCTGCTGCATATGATGTCCTTGTAAACTTTGCTCAACGTTGGAGGAAAACAACAAAGTGGAAAGAATTTAGTTTATTTAAGAAAAAGTTGCATCATTCGCAAGATGATGCTATGATAAAAATTGAGAGGATATCGTGGATACTCAGTCCTGCCTTTTCCGTTGCAAAGGATGGAACCTATACATCTTTTCCACAGGATGATCCTAAGCTTCATGTGTCTAGTGAAGAGAACCCAGAAAATTGGCATGTGCAGGTTGTGTAGTACTTTGTCTTGTGTGCGAATGTGTTTGGTTAAAAATCTTGAATTTCATTTCATCTTGATCCTTTATCTTTCTCAGATATTCCGATCCATTGATTCAGGGTCAATTAGAGGATTTCCCAAATATTATGATGTTGCTCAGTCTCAGGTTATAAAAAGCCATCTTCTTGCTTTGTTTTTTGGATCGCTATACATGTAAAATTCTATTGGCATGCTTCCAAGCCATGAATGGTGTCAAACTCATGACTACGGATTTTCTTGTTAGCATATTACTGCTATCTTTCTTACTTTACAATAACGCCTCAATTTTTTATTCAGAACCTTGTCTGCTCAAAAAATCTTGTGATAGACAAAAGCATCCAAGTGGCATACATTCAGGCGATAAGATCTGCTCAGCATTTTATCTATATTGAAAATCAATACTTTCTTGGATCATCATATGCTTGGCCAGCATACAAAGATGCAGGTGAAAAATCACATTTCTTGCTGCAATGACGAGAGAAATCTCTGTATATTAAATTTTCCAGGCCAATTAAAATGTAATTTCTTGATGTTTATATCTAATTTAAATTTTGAAATTCATGCAATCAAACAGTATGCTATTTTGACTAGACATATTTGGTTGAGCTCTCCCAAAATTACCTTTCAAATAGGACCTTATTTTAATTCATTTGTCTGTATCTGTACTAATTCTTGGTGATAGGCAATCAAAATTAAATTATTTTCTTTGTCATGACTAACCTTCTATGTGCTTGATTACCACTTTTTCTTTTCATAGTTTCAATTATCTGAGAATCACACTTTTCATAAATTTATCAGGGGCTGATCATCTAATCCCGATGGAGTTAGCGCTGAAAATTGCTAGTAAAATAAGATCCAGGGAGAGGTTTGCAGTATATGTTGTTATACCAATGTGGCCTGAGGGCAACCCCAACGATAATGTTATGCAAGAAATTCTTTTTTGGCAGGTATTACACCTCTGACTACCCTGGAATAGTTTGCAATTTCTTTAAGAGTAGAACTTCTTTGAACAGTGCATGTGCCAAGTAATAAGTAAATAATAATTAGAAATTATTTTATAGAAATTTGGAATAAGCATAAAAAATTCATACGGGCATTAGGTGTTAGGAAAAGACAATATTGATACAATTTTTGATTTTCGAAATTATATATTTATTGTTTCAAATTATTTTATTTTATTGTAATTTGAAGAGAGGGACTAGAAAAATTCGTAGGAAATAAGTGTGAGAGTTACTGCCTTGGCTTTGTGAATTTTTAAAATGTTGATTGCGAGGAATTCAAGCTGGCAACTTTTTCTTCACGTCTGAATTTGATTATAAATAAGCAGAAGTAAAAGCTAGTTTCTCATTTCTTGCAGCATAGCATTGTTACTCCTCATCTTACAGTAGCAACTAATAATGTCTTTTGTCTTTATCAATCAGAGATGCTTAATGGTAGCATAACATACGCCTGTGGTTCAATCTAAAAATTTAAAGGATGCTTCATTTGGCTTTATTTTAAGCGCTTAACCTATTCTGAAAACAAGTTTGTAGAGTCATGCAGTAACTAAAGGTTTTAAGGTTTTGAAGACTCTTATGATTTTTCCACTATTAACTGCATCACCGTGTGTTTTTGAAACAATTGTTTGCCAATTTATTCTGTCCTCGAAAGAAGGAATATTTGATGAGGTGTGGGGTAAAGAAAAGGATTGGGAGATTATGTGATTGATTGGTGTTTGCATTTGACAGTACCAGACAATGCAGATGATGTATCAAGTGGTTGCACAGGAGCTCAAATCTATGCAACTTGTGGATTCACACCCTCTAGACTATTTGAATTTCTATTGCCTTGGGAACCGAGAAGAAATTCCAGATACAATTGCTCAATCCACAGGAGATGCTGATAAGGTAGTTGTCAAATGGAGACTTATCAATAGCAAACCCATAGAAGGACTGGTTTATTATTAATATTTTGAACCTTGGTACTATTATTGCAATAAAATCTTTTTTTCAAATGTGCCAGTGCATTCATCCTATTATATCTTATATTATATATTTATACATATTGTTTGATTCTTCCAACACTATTCGGGGAGAGGTTGCCCCGTTCATCACACCTAGGGGTCTTAGTAATCACAACAGAGAAATGCATCATGTCTCAACGAAGAGCTAATTGTTGCTTCATTCCATATTTAAAGCTAGCTGAATTCAAGCATGTTTTATCGGACTTCCCAAACTGCAGTTTTGCGAATTTGCTTTATATTCCCTTTTCCACTGGCTTTGAATCAGATCATCTTGTTTAAACTCAGCCTTCAGCTTTTTCTTTATAGATTTAATTCCATGTTAGTGATGTGGCACAGCATCCATCATAATATTTTTCATCAGGCAGTTGAACGGTACAACTACAAGAGATGCAGATGTCATGCAAATTTAAGTTCCAATCTTCATTCGAGGATACCAAAATTGAATTAGGTTGCTGTGTGTTATCCATATTTATCTTCATGTGCACTTTGCAGGTAAATAATGCTTATATATAATTGCTCAGACCTCTCTATTGTCTGACAGCACCGAAGTGATACAACCATAACCTCCTTACAATACTAACCCTGGCCTTTGACTAAACACTAGCCATGCCTGCACATTACCTTTGTCTAATTTGAAATGAGAAACAAAGCAGGGAAAAATTGATATAACTATAATGGCAGGTTTAAATACGAGCTATCTATATTGTCAGATGATACCCCCCTGGAAGTATTTAATTCGTAGTAGTACTGGACTGGCAGTATTATTTCCCCTCCTTACTATTCAATTTTGTACTTCTCCAAATGTCCTTACAATGGGTTTTTTCACAAGTAATTTGAGTTATATTGGTGGTTTCACATGCAAATATGTACATTCTTGAACCATTATATTTTCTTTTCCTGCTGTGGGGATTTTTTTTTTTCAAAGACCTGCTGTAGGATTTTGACCGTAAAATAATGATGAATTTGGAGTGACATTTCCTGATTAATGTGGAATTATCTTGTGGCATTCTTTAAATGATGCCTTGGTAAAAAAAATCCTAAAGTTCCCCCTTAAATTTGACTTGCATTTAGGTTTCAGACTCGCTAAAATTCAAGCGGTTTATGATATATGTGCATGCCAAAGGAATGGTAGTGGATGATGAGTATGTGATAGTAGGATCCGCCAATATAAATCAAAGATCAATGGCTGGCACGAAAGACACGGAGATAGCTATGGGTGCATATCAGCCTCATCACACTAGGGCAATGATGCAGCAACCGCCACGTGGCCAGGTTTGATTACTTATTGTATCGTAAACTTTACTTTCAGAATAATGACATCTAGCACCAGTGATATTAGAGCATTAGTCTATGTGACATTATGTTATATGTTCATTTAAAGGTGAAATTATATGATTCATTTAATTGTATATTTCATTTAATGACACTTAGTGCCACCTAGATAGGCTAGACTGGTGTTGTAATAGTAGTGATGCTAAATTGCATTACTCTTACTTTGATATTGAAGTTTCTCCTTTTTTTGTGTGTTTCATTTTGCGCTGGGGTGGGGGTGAGGTGAGGGCCGGGGGGCAGGAGGATGTCTGACTTCAACACCTCTCTGTTTATTATTAGAAAATGAAAAATTAACATTGGTCTTGGCTCCAGAGGTGGATTAGAGGGAGATTAGTGTTTCTACCATTTACTACATTGTACACGCCCTGGTTTCCTTAATATCATTTCCGTGTGCAGGTTTACGGATATAGAATGTCTCTATGGGCTGAACACCTTGGGATGGTTGAAAAGTGTTTCGAGGAGCCAGAGACATTGGAGTGCGTAAAGAGAGTAAATGAGGCTGCTGAAGATAATTGGAAGAGATACACGGCCGAGGAGCTTACACTATTGCAAGGACATCTTCTCAAGTATCCCATAGAAGTGGATGTCAATGGTAATGTAGGTCCGTTGCCAGGACATGAAAATTTCCCAGATGTCGGGGGTAAAGTACTCGGGGCTCCTTGCGTTACCATTCCCGACGTTTTAACAACATGATATCCACCGACTGTGCTGTTGGATTGTTGTAAAAATCTTGTAATATTCAGAAGAGGTACATGTTTGTTATAGCCTCTGGTAGTTTTAATGTCAGAAATGTGAATTATTGGGAATTTGGGATGCATGGATGGATAACTTTTCTTACTTTTTAATCACTTATCCTCCCAAAATTACTTTAAACAAAATCACTTCTCAAAAAATGAACATCACAGAAGGGCTTAGCGTGATTTGGAGTGGATCCTTTAACTGCCTGTTTCAAAGTGAGTTTTTGCCTCTCCATTTTTTTGACTAGATAAAGTGTAGTATTTTGTTAATTAGATAAATTGGCGATTGTATCCACATATATAAAGTTTGGGTCTGCTCAACAAGAAAATGACTCGTGTTTCTATATGTGCTACTTTATTGGCTTCTTGTTTAAAAAAAATTTCATGACCGCGAAAAAGAAGAAAAAAATAATTCAAAAATATTTCAAGTAACGGTTCGATTCCAATAAAGAAATGGGTAAATCTTGTGCTTTGATCTTGTGCTTTGATGAACTTGAGAGAACAAAACATTCTACCAAGAACCACAGAAGTATCCTAGGTAGTGGTTTGGTATAAGCTATGCGTACCTTACCCTCATCCTCATGGTCACAGATTCCTCGTCCTCGTATATCAACTTTGAACTTTAGCTAATTCTTTTTCGGTGGACATTTCGATTATGGACTAACGTTAGTGTTGGCAAATATTTTACAACCATTGGCTTTTAAACGTTTTCATATTACGAAATGTCCACTATATATATATATTTTTTTTTTTGACGTAGTAACCCCCAGTTGCTACTCGTCAGGGAAGCCTCGACCATCCCGAAGGGGCAGAGGCTTGACCACTGGGAGTGCGCATGGTGAACCCTGCTCCATATGCAGTAACCCGCAAACCACACAAGAAAGGCAAACTGGACTAGGTAAGCCCAATACACGGGCTCGACCGAGGAAGTGTTGACATCATGTAATATATTATCATGCAAGCAGGTTGTGACATTGAAAACCTTAGAAAGCCTCTCTCACTGGCAATTCCAAAGTGTAAATAACTCCATTTTTTTTCATTAAAACAAATACTTCCTAACTGTGAAAATTATGCCGCCCACCCGCCCGCCCATCCATCAACCCTTTATCAATGAGATATTTTTTCGCACATAAGAAAACTAACTGTCCATATGGCCTTTGATTCTAGATAGGGGAATAGGGGCATGTTCAGAATCTTCACGACTCTGTCAGCATTGATTACATAAAGTTTTGATTAGGATATGATGCTAAGCGAGACTTCTATAATGGAGAAGAATGTCGTTAAGCTGAGAGGGTTTGACTTAGAATGTGCTCTATAATTTTCAACGATATTACTAGCTAACAACTAAGTTAAAGAGATACGCCAACAACACGAGCCAATGTAAAAAATCTTCGATAGTTGAAAAAAAAAAAACACCCTCTCTTCTATACATCTATCATTTCTTAACAATCTCAATGTGTAGTTTTATGCATTTGTTAAAGTGCGACTTGACTTATCTTCCATAGGAAAACTTCCATGACATAAAAAAATAATCTCTCTATGTGAACCGGAACTATCAGCCCCATTTTTTTATTTTTTATTTAATAAGGTGTGAATTTTTTTTAAAAATAAAAAAAACTTCTATATAAGGTGATGAGCGAGGCGAGCCAGACGATTTATGTTCGGATTGACCAGACCGTTTTGACTGCTGGTCAACTATTTTTTATGTGCAAAATTGTAAAGAAGGCTACAATCGAATAAAATTAAAAATGGTTTTATAATAACTAACAACTCGTCTATATATACACACGAATGGAAACGCTTCGTAAGTTTTAGGGTTCTTCATATCAGTTTGGGAAAATGGCAAGCTCCCTCTCTCCGTCTCTGTATATACAGATTTTCGAATATATAGTGTCTTGGTTATAGAATAACTAACATTTAAAGGGTTTTTTTTTTCGATTCTATGCAGGTTGATTCTCCTCGCAAAAGGTATATATCCCGATTTAAATCTGTGTTGATTTTCTGTTTTATTGTTCTCTGTTTGTCTTTCTCTAGGGCTAAAATACCTTCCGATCTATTAGATTAAGGGGGTTTTGGGTGCTTGGTTAGGTTCGTAAAAATGCGTTTGAATTTTGGTTTTTTGTAAGTTTTTCTCTCGTTTTTTGGTGTAACAGTTGATCGTATAGTATATTGCTTGTGTAAAATTTATCAAGTTTTTTTGTTATTTTGAGGCACCGATTTGTGTTTCTTTCGTTTTTGGGGTCTATGTATTTGTTTTTGGCCATGGGAGGATTTATTTTGATTTCGTTGCACTGTAGCTTATGATCAATATATAAATGCTGCTTTAGGAATTATGTTCTGTTTTTATTTCAAGGATTTATTGAATTTATGAAGATTTGAACTTAGTTGGATCTTATTATGGGTCGAAGTTGAATTTTCTAATTGTCTGGTCATTTTTAAGTATAGGGTGCCATCATGAACTGCATCTTTCCAGGATATTGAATGAAAACTGTTGATATCCCTTTATGGGTGAAGATATTTGATCTTTCTAGACAAATAAAATAGTTTTTGGTGTAGTTATAGGCATTTATAACTCTAAAAATGTGAATTTGTCAGTGTTTCATTTTTTCAGTTGAAGGTTTAAATAGAATGTTAAGCATTTCTTTGAGTATTGTAATGTTAATACCAAATTGCATCCTCTGGTTAACATGGTTCGAGTCCACAGAATATATAAGGTCTCAACTTTTGAAGCCAATGCAGTATACCTGCAGCTTCATCTCTTTTCATATCCTTTTCCATTGAAACTCAAGGGATTCATTTGTTAAATTCCAAGTGTCAAGAAGGGTAAATGTTTAGACATACGTAGCCAGCTTTGCAGACATAAAGCTTTACGAGAAAAAAACTATTTTGATGATTATTCACTGATTTACTTCAACTTTGAACTGATCATGTCAGGGCACAACTTATCTTCTAAAACTTACTCTAATTTTATGCAAGTGTGCTTCTTGCGAAGCCATCTTTGAAGCTTTTTTATTCTAAGTTTATCATTTTCCACTATCAAATATTTGGAATGAAGGCATTGCCAACTGCCACTTGCTTAATTACTGATATACTTTTGACTTTGAGGTGTCTGCATCTAAAGCTTTTACTTGTAGATACATTTTTATTCCATTCCTATTATTTTTTCTGCAATGCCAGGCTAGTATCTTTCTAAGATGGTGGTGTGACATTTCAAACTGATCCTTCAGTCATAAATTGGACCTTCTCCCTTTTTGTATCCTATATGTTGGGCTTTGTGGAGCCTAGTTTTGTTTGATCCGGTTGACGACCCGACCTGAATAATGTTGCGTGATTTTTAATGGGAGATTTTTTGAGACTTAGTCCATAGAGCAGAGGGTATAGAAAACGCAGTTTTGGTGATTAGGGTTCTATATATATAGAGAGAGCAAAACTGTAAGGGTTTACTTTTGTATTCTTTTCCCTGATAATATTGAAACCCCTGCAACTTTGTGGACGTAGGCAAATTGGCCGAACCACGTAAATATTGTCTTGTGCGTGTGATTGTTTTTCTTTGGCATGTGTTTCTCTATTTTTTGTTTCTTACATGTTGGGAATTTCGGGTTGATTCCCTACATCCTACTCACACAAACAATTAATTTTGAAATTTTGGAACCATTGGAGTGAAGTTTATGAGCATTTGAACCTTCTCTCACATTTCATCTTGTTGATTATGTTTATCAGGTATGCTCGGTCTCCTTCTCCTTTGGATGAAAATGTAAGATCTAGGTCAAGGTCAAGATCTAGATCTAGATCATGGTCAAGGCCAAGGGACAGGTCGAGGTCAAGGTCAAGATCAATGTCAAGAAATCGTGGCAGGTGATTATAATTTTCTCAATGGTTTTCGCAAGATGCTATTGTTGCAATAATAAGAAATTCTTGTCATTGAGGTGAAAAATAACTTTGCTACTTGAGATGGCTTTTGTTTATGCTTATTCTTTTTTCTGATTTGTCATGTAGGAGTGGTGCTAATAATCCTGGGAATACACTATATGTTACTGGTCTTTCTATGAGGGTAACTGAAAGAGACCTTGAAGATCATTTCTCGAAGGAGGGAAAGGTTGGCTCCTAGTTATTGCTAAATGTGTTTTTGGTGTAAAGCTTTCTTCACAAAATGTCTGTGTTAGATGATTGCTGTTGACATGTTTTGTTATAGTTGATAAGTGAAATCTGAAAGCTCTTGTATCTTGTATCTCCTGCAATATCTGTAATCCGTACCAAAAAATGGAATTCTGCCTGGTATCTCAAGTTGTTGATCTCCTATTCAAACTTGTCAGGACTTATTTGAAACTTTTCCCCTGATGATATCTTTTTGTTTTCTCTATTTTCCAGGTGAAATCAGTATTTTTGGTTGTGGAACCGCGTTCTCGTGTCTCTCGTGGTTTTGCATTTATATCAATGGACTCTGCTGAGGATGCGAATCGGTGCATCAAGCACCTTAATCAATCAGTTCTTGAAGGTCGATACATAACAGTGGAGAGGGTAAGAAGTTACATATACACGACGCATGACTAATTTGATTGTATATCAGTCTTTTTGACCTGGAGATTTTCCGGTTATATTCAGAAGACATTGCATCAGCTATGTTGGCAGCAATCAAAGATGATCAGTCCATCCATTGCAACATTTAATCAAACAGCTTGATCAATGGCCAGCTAAAACAGCTTTTCATTTGCATCTGATCAACTAAATAGCAATTATTTGCACAACAAATACAACCTCAGGAAATACTTTCACTTCTCAACTAATCAAGGGTCATTGACAACATTCTAATCAGCCTTCTATGGTATCTCACACTTAGCATTAGTTTTATCGCTTGTTTCTTTTGTTTCTTTAAACCAAAAATGGAATATATGCTATTTTTCTTTAATTAACTTGCCGCTAAATGAGTTTCACTCCGTAGGGCCCAAAGGAAAGAAATATAGCTGTATTTTTTCCTTCTGCTGTCCCACATTTGTGTCATATAAGATTCTTGGATGCACTACTCTGACCAAAAGCACATCTTTTTTATTTGTACGTGCTTGTAGCTATGCATGCTAGACCTTCCTTTTCCAGATTGTCTATTGAGACCCTTTTTATTTTTCAGTCCAGGAGGAAACGCGCAAGGACTCCTACACCTGGTCACTATCTTGGGCTGAAGAACAGCAGGGGTGATGGTGAGTTGCTGTTATCTTTTTTGCTGTTGATCTTTAGTTGTTTTGAAAGTAATATGTAAAGTAATGAGAAACTAATCCGTTGCTTGGGTGAAAGGTTATCGTGGTAACTCTGGTGGGTATCGTAGAGGTTCTGGCCGTGGTGATGACTTTGGGTACCGGAGGTCTCCTAGGCGCTCCCCTTACAGAGGTGGACGTGATTACTCTCCTAGTCGGTCCCCCTACAGAGGTGAACGTGATTACACTCCTAGGCGCTCTCCCTACAGAGGTGAACGTGATTACTCTCCTAGGCGTTCACCTTATGGTGGAAGGTCAAGAAGGGACAGATAAAGTTTATACTCTCCTCGATGGAATTATAATATGCATGTTGTTCTAGGTCAAGACATGTTATCGGATTTTAACTTTTTTTGTTTGAAAGACTTGTATGATTATGTTGTGGTTTGGACTAAACTGGTCAGGATTCCCTTGTGGTATGATGCTATGCATGTTGTTCAGGTATTAGTTAAACTTTCATGAATGTGAAAATTTGTCATTAGTGTGGTTTTGCTGTAGTTATGTTTTGGTGAATGCTTATTATTATACGATGAGACTGTTTAGTCACAGGGCTTTCCTTTTCGTGTGTGGTGCGTTTAAAATTATCTTAATTGTACTGAGTGGTGTTATCCAATACTCTTTACACTTAAAATGCCCTTAAAAGAGTAGTAAGTTGAAATTGCATCTGATCTTGTTTTTCTTTGATCGGGAATAACGTGCTTAACATGTTCCTGAAAAATTTGGAGAATTCTTGTGTGTTTCAGAAATCACTACTAAATTACTAATAAATATTTGGATCGAGAGCAGGATTCGAAATCAATGTTCTTGACGCTGACTTTATAGCCTGCATAATAAAAAATTTATTGTAATAAATGGCACTGAGAATTAATTAGTTCCGATTTAAGTCGTATTGTAGTATACTTGTACAATTCTGAGTTGCTAATAACAAGGGTCTATTTGACATGATTTTTGTGTTTGCTTTTTGTAGAAGAGCTTCTTGAGTATTTCGAAAACTATATTTAGAGAGAAATTTGTATTGAAACAACTTTTTCAAAAAAAAAATTCTAATTAGACGAAACAATTTCATGAAATCGGCTAAACGGGTTCAAAAGTAGCTTTCGAGTTTCAAAAAACTTCCTAATAGTTAAGCTAAATAAATGAGTCCTGAATATCTATGTGCAGTCTTTACACTAGTTTTGCCACGTTTGACAGCTATTAATTAACACTATTTAGTCGACTCGAAAATTAACCAAAGTATAAATCATGCGAACCATATAAAAATAACATTTGCAACTAAGGTATCTAAAAGATCTATGATATGATGAATGGGGAAAGAGTTGAAATCGGTAAAAGTTTCAACTTTACTACAAAATCGAGATCTAGCTTCTGTTTGATCCACATTAGAATTTATTCATTTTCAACACACATTTTTCAATAAAATAATATTTTTCATCACATCAATAATTTTTCCTTCTTTTTTCAATCACACATTTTCCATCAATATATTATTTCAAAATACATTCTTCTAAAATAATGTGGTTCAAATACACCCTAGACTACAATTGTCAAGTAGGGATGGCGAAGACTTGTGGGCTCCTCTTGTGAGGATCAGGCTCATGGGCGGCTTGGACTTGGAATCGAACCCTAGCTTGAGCTGAGTTCAAGTTTGGCTAAGCTGCCTTACTGCCACGACTCCTCTTTTGTGTCAGCGAGCCATTCGGAGCTCAGCTCGCCTGCCAAGCCGAGGTCAGATTGAATTAGACATTTTGGACAATTTCAATTCATGAAGTTTTTTGTGAAATAATTACATCAAAACGTTGTTTAGTTTTAAAGTTCTAATTGTAATCCAAACTTTCAAATTTGTAAAATACTGACCTTTTTTTTACTCACAAACTTATGCACAAAACTCACGATACTGAACCATGCAGCCATTTTCGATCATCACTTCTACTGAACCCAACCACAGTCCGAACCCATCACCACTGTTGAGACCATCCACCTCCGGACTTACTGCATCTCCTCTATCTCTCTCCTTTCCTTCATTTTCCACCACCATCTCCTCAATCTTCATCTCCACAAGCCGCCACTACGGAAAAAATATTCTTTTTTGAAAAATTGTAGTCTCACTTTCATATTTGAATTTCAGCGATGTTTTTAGTTAATGGGGAAAAGCGGTGGTGATGGCAAAATATGTAATTGCTGTGGTGGTGGTGGTGGTATAGATCCGACGTTACAATCTAGGATATTGGAGGTGGTGTTGGGGTTGATAGTGATGAGAATGCAGATGTAGATGATGGTGGTGGACAAGTGGTGTAGATGTGGTTGTTTGAAGGGGTGGTGGCGGCGACAGCGACGACGACGGTAACATGATGATAGTGGAATACCAATGATTATTATAATTAATGGACCAACGACTGTGATGGAAAGATTAAATCTTACACATATAACAGAATTTGTTATTATTAATTGCAGCAATGGCAACGGTAACGATGGAGGCGGAGGAAACATGTGTAACAATGCAACATAATGTGTTACAAAATGTAAATTAAAAAATTAATTAAAAAAAAAAACAGATTTTGAGAATAAAAAAAATGTTTAAAAGTAAGTCAATAGTATACTTTTTTAATGTATTTTTGAATTGTTCCCTTTTAATTGTTGGCAGTGATTTTTGTCGTCCCTAAGTGAGGTAGAGTGGGCCAAGCCCAAAGTATCTACATTGGATCCCACTGTGGGCAGCAGTTCTGCCACTATATAACGGCTATTTTTTTTTTCTGTCATCCCCATCGGCACAAATTCAATAAAAGCAGCTGTACAACATCGAGTCGGTGATTCATCCCTGTCAACAGGCCTCTTCAACTCGACCGTTACAACCTTAAATAAATCGAAAACCACTCACTGCGTAGTTTCTCTTTCTTCTCAGTGCACTCTTTCTATCGGAATCAAAATAAAAGGGTAAAAAAAAATTGGGGAAAATGACAGTGGCAAGCGCCGCCTCAAGCGGCTGCAAGAAGGCTGTGAAAATGGGTCTTTCGCTCTTCCGCCGAGGCTTCAATTCCTCCAAATGGTAATTACTTTCTTTTATTTTTGTCATTTTTGGTTTCTATTTTGGTAGGAGATTTACTTAGTTGAATAAACTTGGAAATTTGTAATTTATTTTCCGAAATATAAATAGCAAATCAATGGCGAAAATGGCGGTGGCAAGAATAAAGCTTCTGAGAAACAAGAGAGAGGCAGTGGTGAGGCAAATGAGACGTGACATTGCCATGCTTCTCGAGTCCGGTCAGGACGCCACTGCGCGTGTTCGGGTAACCTTTTTTTCTTTTTTAATAAATTTTTTTCTGTTGCATTATAACATGAAATTTTCATTTTTCATTTTTCACTTACTTAATGATTCTGCATAATTATCGGTGTTGTTGCTAGAACTCTTTATTCTCAGGTTGTAGAGGAAATTTATGGGTAGTAAAATTTGAAGTTGTTGGATGAATTTGTTGATTACTTTGAATGGTCTGTGCTTTTTGCTTATATTAGAAAGTTGAATGGGATTAAGAGTTGATTCTTCACATGAAAGTTAATTAATTTGGCTGTGATTTTCTGAAAGAAGTGCCTTCCTGATCATGGCGGATTTCTGAGATAGGTCCTATAATTATTTAAATTGAAATGTTGGTCGTTTGTCGAATCTAACGTGAATCAGCATTAATTTAATCATAGAAGATACCTTTCCTAGTTGTAGCAGGTGGCCATTTCCGAAATGGCCGACTGGGAAGAGACTAATTGCATGTTTTTAGCTAGAATACAGAGAAAAGGGAAAGATGTTTGTTTGATCGAACAGTTTCTTTTATGTTGTTTTGTTTTATCATCAACATTGTTTATGAAAAAATAATCTTATTCCCAAGAAACTTGGAGTTGGCTTCGTGAATCCTTTTCTAGTTTTCATTAGTACATGCTTAGGAAGCTTGAAAGCAACTATTCGCAACCGTAATGCACCATGTTAGTTTTCCTCAACCCCTCCATCTTTTAACTTGTTAGACTGACATTGTGTCACTCTTATGAGTGAGTGCTCTTTATTCTTATCCTCAATCCTTGTAACCTCCATTTTATACCCGTATGTCGTTCATTACAATTAACTTTTGTGGTATGTTCTCCCTTGCCAAGATTTGATCAAAATGTTACTGTGATTACATAGGTCGAACATGTAATTCGAGAACAAAATATTATGGCTGCAAATGAGTTCATTGAGCTTTTCTGCGAATTAGTGGCGGCCAGACTTTCTGTCATTGCAAAGCGAAGGTGTTATGCAAAACCATATTTCTTTTGAATCAATATGATTGTTTACTAGATAAAATCTCATCACAATTTCACTATCCAGAGAATGTCCAGCTGATCTGAAAGAAGGGATATCAAGTTTAATATTTGCAGCTCCTCGGTGCTCGGATATTCCCGAACTGTTAACAATTCGAGATGTTTTTGAGAAGAAATACGGGAAGGATTTTGTTTCCGCAGCTACCGATTTACGACCAAATACTGGTGTTAATCGCACGGTATTGTTTCCTAACCTTCAACTGTAGCTTTTACACTCAAATTGCTGAGAGCTGAAAAATAACGCACTTTTAAGATGTTTTCTTCTTTGCAAATGCTTCGATGTAAGTGACATTTCATTGTTTACCTATGTGTGTGTTTAATTCTTTTTATTTGTCTGAGTTATTGATTTCTGTTTCAGCTTATTGAAAAGCTCTCGATTAGGTCCCCAACTGGTGAAACAAAGTTGAAAGTTTTGAAGGAAATAGCCAAAGAATATCAGGCTAATTGGGATACAACAGAATCGGAGACCGAACTACTTAAACCTCCAGAAAAACCTATAGTCTCTCTCTCTCTCTCTCACACGCGCGCGCGCACAAAATCCAAAAAAGTTGCACTCTTGCACATATGTAAATACAATCTTCTACACCTACTTCAATTAATCTCTACTCTTTTTTTGTATTAGGAAGGACCAAACAGCTTTGTAAGTGCCAGTAGCTTACCATTGAATTCAATCCCCGGGAAATCTCCCGAGCCAAATATTTCAACACTCAGGTAATTTGTTTTCTAAAAGGATAGGGTTTGAAACTAGTAGTTTTTCTTTCAAACGTGAAATTTCACTTAAATATTTAATATAAGTTGCTTATTTTTCAATTTTTTACCCCTGGATAAATAGATGCTTGAACAATGAACAGAGCAATGTTTTGAACTATGAAAACCCAGCATCAGCTGCTGAAGCAGCTGCCGATTTTGCAAAGAAAGCCGCTTCTGCTGCTGAAGTGGCTGCCATTTTGGCCAACAGAGACACAAATGTGTTCGGTAATTCTCGTGCTACTAGTAATAGATATGCTGTCCAAAAGAGTATGAAGGACAGAAATGGGAATTCTCAGAGTCTTAGGGGTGCAGAGATGATGCCCCATGATGTGGAAGCCCGAAGTATGTATAGAAGACACAGCTATAATATTCCCTCAGCACATTTAGATATGAAGTATGACGAATCAGATTATGATGAAGAAATCGAGATGGAAGAACCAACAAGTGGTGTTCCGAAGTTGGCCAAAGAAAGTACTAACATGGATAACAGAAAGATCTATAGAAGGCACAGCGACAACCACAGAGTTCCAACTGGACATTCGGAAATCAAGTTTGATGAGTCTGATCGTGATGATGATCCAGACGACGCAGACGAGTTTATGAGAGGAACTAATCTACCACCCAATATGCCTACACAGGAACAGTTTCCAGTTAGACGTGTGCATCCCAAACTGCCAGATTATGACACGCTTGCTACTTGTTTCGAAGCACAGAAACATCGTAGACCGCCAACCTGAATTTGTTGGAGTAACTCTTGAATATGTGTACCTTTTTTATTTTCTATGCTTTATATACATTTTGTTATTCCGAAGATATAATATATATTTTGGCTTATGCTTATGTGATGGTATTGGGAGTTAGCTTATGGTGATATATAATACTAGGAAAAAATGTTTCTTTGGATCATTAAGTTACTTCAGCACCAACCTTTTACCCTCTGTATTGTAATGGAATTCTTTGAGATTCATATTGAAATACTCTAGTGTGAAGCTTTTCAGCTGATATAAACTTCTAAAATATGTTTAATATATAGTACTGAGGTTCATTTGGTTTAGCTAAAAATCAAATTTTTAGTAGATAATGATAAAAGTCGGTAAGATGTGTAATTCAAAAGTTAATAAAAGTTGTGGGTCTCATGAAATATGTGCTTATATTAACAGTTGATTTTGACTTAAATTTTTATTAACTTTTTTAGTTAAATCAAATAGGGGGTGGAATAATTTATTTTTTTTCCCTAATTCCATTGATTGTGCATGTTCATTACAATGAATTCATTGCTTTAGGCATCGTAAAGAATATAAAGATAAATTGGTCTTGAGAGATTCTTTAACAAAAAGTAACTCGAAATGACAAATTTTAGTTTTTGTCAATTTTAATTTCATCATCCAAAGTATTGTTTATTTATATGAGAACTTCCTTTGTCATCGTTCCGAGTAACTAAGATGCATCCCTCAAATTTTCATCCTAAATAACAATGTAAAAATATCGAAAAAATAGCTATTTTTAAGATGAGTTTTTGGAATTCATTTTTACCAATAGTATATAAGCGATGGAGACTATGTAACAAAAGAATTATTGAACCTATAAAAAGGATTCTTACTCTACAAAATTTATAAATTCACATTTCAACTTATTAAACACGTTTCTAGAATTTCATTCGACTTTGTAAAATTTTTGAAGACAAACTCCACTAGCTTTTGTGTTTTGACCATCTCCACTCCTGCAGGTTGATGTCATCTAAGTGTTGGATTCCAAGCACTTCAATTATGGAAGAGTTCCTTTCTACCAAGGATTTAGATAAATATATTTGGTAAAAAATCTCCACTTGTATTTAAAGTAATCTAAAAGTTGTTATATATTTAATTATATAGTTAAATATTTCTTTAGTCACTGAACTTATATCTCATGTTTTACTCATCGGAGAGTAATCACTCATTTTAACATGTTGTACTCAACCGCTCACTCGTCTCGTTTCATAAATCACTGAACTTTAAAATATTTTTGAATGGTCAATGAACTTTAACATGTTGCACTACATTATCGCCCAGCATGTTTCATTAATCACTGAACTTATACTTCTATCACATTTTACTCACAGAAGTTTAAAATACTTTCTACTGGTCATTAAATTTCATAATGTTTTCGTGTAAAATTGATTTTCTATGTCTCGACCTAGATAAAAAAAATTAATGAGTATCAATCTTAAGGCAAGAATATTGATATTGTTCAAGAAAATGTAATTTCACTAGGCATTGAAAGTTATATTCAAGGGGAATGAAAGAATGCTAGCTTCAAATTAATATAAATATTAATTTAGATTATAATCTTCATTTATATCAAGAAAATAAAATAGAGAAATTATATCATTATTTTGATTGAGATCGTAGACTCAAATCATGAAAATAAAAAGTTATATCTCAAAT
The DNA here is from genome assembly GCA_903798385.1 of Fraxinus cuspidata. Taxonomy (NCBI): domain Eukaryota; kingdom Viridiplantae; phylum Streptophyta; class Magnoliopsida; order Lamiales; family Oleaceae; genus Fraxinus; species Fraxinus cuspidata. The sequence goes on from CAIGRP010084403.1 coordinate 21,585, forward strand.
ATGCAATAAAATTTTTGATTTAGAGTCAAAAATATTAATTGAGACCAACAGAATATAATTTTGAGAGTTATCACAAGGTAATTTAAGAGGAAAGAATGTGGTCGTCCTCATACATGGTCTATACTTCAAAATTTTCAATTTTTGAATAGTTGGATTCAATTAGTAAATCTTACAAGTTCAATATGTATGCATATATACATATATGTGGGGGGAGGAGAGATCTCGAAGGGATGGTAACTGGGTAGGCAAGATTTAAGGGGGTTGGAACCGTATTTACCTATTTGGTGTTGGATGCAACTCATTTGGAGATTTTAAATTTTAAATTAAAAATTGAGATTTTTTGTCAAAAATATTGGTACACTAAATGCTTCCCTTTATAAGGGAAATGTATAGTTTCATGTTGCTTTATGATATTCTGATTTTGCTGGAAACTTAACATGGAAGTCAAGATTCTTAACTAAGTTTGTTTTGATGACCCAATCTCTCTAATGTACAATGGTGAAGAGAAAAAAGGGAAAGAAGAAGAATTGGAAATTGGGAAATTGTTTGTCCTATCGATACCAATGTTATTAGAATTGGATCAGACCGGTCGGACCGGCCTCAAATCCAACCCGGTAAGTATATATTAACCGTTCAAACAGAGACTGGTCAATAAACCAATGAATCGGCCGCTTAACCACAAACCGGATAATTGATCACGTTTTTTGTCGGCGATTTAAGTCTTTTCTTTTTTCTTTTTTAAAAAGATGATTTCTATTTTGTTAAATGGGCTCAAATGCAATGTCAAACCCAATTCACTTGCCTTCAACATGCTGCTTTTAAAGGTGAATCATCATGCAATTTTTTTGCGCTCTTGGAAATAAAGCTATAGCTTATAGGTATGGTTTTAAAAGATAATCCTCATGCAAATTTCCTCTGACGTCTGATGTGGGATTGCAACGGAAGAAGCTACAGAGCCCGTGGCTTAAGGGGCGGGCTGTATTCAATTTAGACTTTTAATGACTTTTTAGGATTTAAAAAGTTTATGTGTATTCAATGTAGACTTTTGGAGACTCTCTAAAAATATTGGTGTATTCAATTGAGACTTTTAAAAAGTCTCTAAAAATTTTGATG
>CAIGRP010084421.1:0-14926 GCA_903798385.1 Fraxinus cuspidata
ATCAAATAAAATAGAATCCTAATCAAATAAGGTAATATCGAAAAAAATGAAATTTTGGCTCTGGAAAATAGCATGCGGCCACATGGTGTTTTTCTATGTGGTCGCATGGAACAACTCGAAACTAAATTTTTGCATTTGGTAGACCTCTATACGGTCACGTTGTATTTTTAACCATGCAGTCGCATGTCTTTAATTTGAACTCCTCTTTTTCCTTATGCAGAATTTCGTATCAATTTTGGATTGTATTTATGGGCAAAAATCTGACACTCGAGCTGAAAGTTATGCACATTTTCATCTATGCTGCTCATTTGCTGCTTGAACCGAGTTGATCTATTTGGTTTCTTCTTCCAAGCCCAACATGGAACTTGTTCCTTAAATTGTTAACTTTGACACATCGTCCACCATAGCTTGAGCAAGCAATCCCATCATCTCTTTCGACCGCTTTGCCCTCGAACGTGTCATCGAGCCTCATTCGATAATCAACGGCTCTCGTCTTGGGCTCGGCTTCGTAGGGGTCGACTCCTGGATCATATCATGATCGAACCTCCTTAGCTACATTATTTGCATTATCTTCCTTTTTTACTTACCATCTTTATATTGTTGTAAGTGCTCGTGCTTAATTATCCTTGCACTTGTGCATATTTGTTGAATTGATATAATTGCTAGTATATTATTTAAGACTTGAATTTATTTTAGAAAAAAGTGTTAAAAACCAATTCACCCCCTCTTGGTTAGCTATTATTGGGCTTTCACAGCAAACAACATGGTGTATTTGATGAAGAAGTTGTTCAATCTGAAGATGGCAGAGAATGCATCAATAGCACAACATCTGGAAGAATTTAACACAATCACAAATTAATTGTTGTCTGTAGAAATTGATTTTGATGATGAGATTTGTGCACCGATTGTTTTGGCTTATTTGCCAAATAGTTGGGAGGCAATGAGGATGGCAGTAAGCAATTCTACATGAAAGGAAAAGCTAAAGTACAATGACATACGAGATTTAATTTTGGCTGAGGAGATTTGCAGAAGAGATGAAGGTGAAACTTCAGGATTTGGTTATGCCCTAAACCTTGAGACAAGAGATGGGGTAATGACAAAAATTCAAATTGGGATAGATCAAAATCCAGAAATTCTAATTGAAATAGAAGTAAACCTAGATCAGGCTAACAAGTACACTGCTGGAACTATGGAAAAATAGGTCCCTTTAGGAGGAAATTCAAAAGTCCTAAGAAGAAGAATGAACATGATTTTGCTAATGCTGTAATAGAAGAGGTACATGATGCATTACTTCTTGCAGTAGACAGTCCACTTGATGATTAGGTTTTGGACTCAGGAGCTTTATTTCACACCACTCTACACCGAGAATCATACAGAATTATGTTACAGATTATTTTGGTAAGGTGTATTTGGTTGATGGTGCAGCCTTGGTTATTGTGGGTATGGGAGACGTCCGGATATTGTTACCTAATGGGTCGATTTGGTTACTAGAGAAGGTTCGACATATTCCTGACCTGAGAAGGAATTTGATTTATGTTGGACAACTTGATGATAAAGGGCATGCAATACTATTTGCTGGTAGTACTTGGAAGGTTACAAAAGGAGCCAGAGTATTAGCTCGTGGAAAGAAGACTGGTACTCTATTTATGTTGCAGTTGTTGAAGTAAGTAATGATACAAGCCTATGACACTGTAGACTTGGTCACATGAGTGAGAAAAGGATGAAGATGTTGCTGTCAAGAGGAAAACTACCAGAATTGAAGTCCATCAAATTTGACACGTGTGAAAGCTGCATCTTAGGAAAGTAGAAAAATGTGAGCTTCTTGAAAACTTGCAGGGCACCAAAGGCTGAAAAATTGGAGTTAGTACACACTGATATGTGGGATCCTTCTCCAGTTGCATCCCTTGGCGGTTCAAGGTACTACATTACTTTCATTGATGACTCAAGCAGAAAGGCATATGTTTATTTTCTAAAAAATAAATCTGATGTATTTGAAACTTTTAAGAAGTGGAAGGCCATTGTTAAGACAGAAACAAGTTTGAAAGTAAAGTGTTTGAGGTTAGATAATGGATGAGAGTACAAAGATAGGTTCAGTGAGTATTGTGCTATTTATGGAATTAGGATGGAGAAGACCATTCCTGGGACACCATAGTAGAATGGTGTGGCTGAGCACATGAACAGAACTCTCAATGAGTGTGCTAGGAGTATGAGGTTTCATGCTAGACTACAAAAAAAATTTTGGGCTGATGTTGTTAGCACTACAGCTTACCTAATAAACAAATGACCATCAGTTCCCATGGAGTTCAGACTTCCTGAGGAGGTTTGGAGCGGTAAAGAGATAAAGTTTTCACATTTAAAAGTTTTTGGTTGTGTTTCATATGTTCATATTGATTTTGTTACTCATAGTAAACTTGATGCTAAGTCTAAAATATATTTTTTATTGGCTATGGTGATGAGAGATTTTGGCTATAGGTTTTGGGATGAACAAAATAGAAAAATCATTAGAAGTAGAAATTTGATATTTAATGAACAAGTTATGTACAACGACAGGTCAACTGCAGTGTCAGACATTACAGAGATACATCAAATGAAATTTGAGTTTGTCAACTTAGATGAATTGATTGGAAATTTTATCCAGAAAATTAGGTGAAGAAGATAAGGAGAATGTAGATTCACAGGTAGATTAGAGTACACTTATAACTGAAGTCTGTAGATCTTCCAGGACCATTAGACCTCCACATCGTTATTCATGGACTCTAAATTATCTCCTATTGACTGATGGTGGTGAGCCAGAGTATTATGAAAAAACCTTGCAGGATGAAAATTCAAGCAAGTGGGAGTAAGCTATGAAGGATTAGATGGATTCCTTGTTAGGGAATCAGACATGGGAATTGACTAAATTGCCAGTAGGAAAGAAGACTTTGCACAACAAGTGGGTATATAGAATAAAGAATGAACATGATAGCAGCAAGCGTTACAAGGCCAAATTATTTGTCAAAGGGTTCCAGCAGAAGGAGGACATTGACTACTCAGAAATAGTTTCTCCAGTTGTGAAGATATCAATAATTAGACTGATACTGAGAATGGTGGTTGAAGAAAATTTACATCAGGATCAGTTAGATGTGAAGATGACATTTCTTCACTGTGACTTGGAGGAAGACATCTACATGATTCAGCCAAAAGGGTTAATTGTTTAGGGACAAGAGAATCTAGTCTGTAAACTAATAAAGAGCTTGTATGGCCTAAAACAAACTCCAAGACAGTGATACAAGAAACTTGACAATTTTATGCACAAAATTGGGTTCAGGAGATGTGAAGCTGATCACTATTGCTATGTTAAATCCTTTGACAATTCTTATATCATTTTACTGTTGTATGTTGATGATATACTCATTAAAGGGTCTAGCATTGAGGAGATTAATAATCTAAAAAAGCAATTGTCAAAACAGTTTGCAATAAAGGATTTGGGATCTGCAAAGCAATCCTTGGTATGAGAATCATTAGAGATAAGGCTGATGATACATTGAAGCTTTCACCATCAAAGTATGTGAAGAAAGTTCTCAGCAGGTTCAACATGAATGAAGCTAAACCAGTGAGCACACCTTTGGGTAGTCATTTTAAACTAAGCAAAGAACAGTCACCGAAGACAGAAGAAGAAACGGACCACATGAGCAACGTGCCCTATGGCTCAGCTATTGGCAGCTTGATGTATGCTATGGTGTGTACAAGACCAAACATTACACATGCAGTTGGAGTTGTGAGCAGATTCATGAGCAAGCCAAGAAAGCAGCATTGGGAGGCAGTCAAGTGGATTCTGAGATATCTGAGGGGTTCATCAGATATATGTCTTTTCTTCACATGTGCAAGTTTGAAACAACAGGGTTATGTAGATGCTGATTTTACTGGTGATATTGATAATAAAAGGAGTACTACTGGGTTTGTATTTACTTTGGGTGGTACAACTATATCATGGGCTTTAAATCTACAAAAGATTGTTACTTTGTCTACTACTGTAGCAGAATATGTTGCAACAACTGAAGCTAAAAAAAAGATGATTGGCTACATGGCTTCTTAGATGAATTAGGTAAGAAGCAGGAGATGGGCATTCTATACAGTGACAGTCTGAGTGCAATCTTTCTTGCTAAAAATTTAGCTTTTAATTCAAAGTCGAAGTATATACAGACAAAATATCATTTTATTTGTTACATTGTTGAAGTTAAGCTAGTAATACTTGAGAAGCTTTGTGGATCTAAAAACTCGATAGACATGTTGACTAAGGGTGTCATTATTGAGAAGCTAAAGCTGTGTGTAGCTTCAATTGGCCTTCTAGCTTAGGACAGGAAGATGAATTGCAAGGATGAGGGATTATGTTTTTTGGAGGATTGCAATTGATGTTGGTAATTGAACTAGTCTTCAAGTGGGAGATTTCTTGGGCTTTGTAGAGCCTAGTTTTGTTTGATCCAGTTGACTATCCGATCGAAATAATGTTGTGTAGTTTTTTTATAGGAGATTTTCTAAGGCTTAGTCCATGGAGCGGAGCTCTCATGGACAAGCCTCCTGGGGTTCCGGGTGCAGCGCCCCACGAAAAGTTTTTTTGGCCCGCTTTATTGCCCATTGTGAATCCTGTGCGCATGATATAAAAATTACAGTTTTGGTGATTAATGTTCTTTATGATATAAAGAGAAAAATTGTATGGCAGCACTTTGTATTTTTTCCTGATAATAGTGAAATCCTTGCAACTCCGTGGACGTAGGAAAATTGGCCAAACCACATAAATATTATCTTGTGCGTGTAATTGTTTTTCTTTAGCGTGTGTTTTCTCTAGGTTGTGTTTTTCACAGGTTGGAATTTTCGGGTGATTCCCTACATCCCTTACCTTACGGTATAGTATTAAAGTTTCTACCAGAAAATGCAGCAATGGTGTCCTCACTTTTAGTCTTGAGAATACTCTTAGCACTTTGGAGATCCTTCATTAACTCAGTCATATACATATCTATTTTGTGGAGATTATACCCCATTTTTAAATTTGGAGAAAGATGTGTGGAAGAGTATTCAAGTCAATAGAACCCCTTAAAACCTTGGATACGTTAAACTACCCGATCACAGTCAATATATGATCTCCAATAGGCATCCCTTGTTTCATGCATAGATTCATTATAAAATTAATTATGGATTGCCTAGCCTGACTACTTTGGTGTCCAAACATATCGTTAACGCTCTCCGTCATGTCCCAAACAGTTTTCATAGTCTGATATTTCCACAAAAAAATATTTAACGTGGAAGCCAAAATTAATCGCCCACCATCTTATCAGATTGGCACTTGTTATATGTATAGCCTTATCCTCATGGGTGATATGTCATTGGTTATTTAGGGCACTTTTTGACACGTTCAGTCCTGAATCACTCTATTGGACTCGACACGTGCCGTGCATCGATGGTAAATACCAGCTAAAAGTCGGACCTACCACTAAGGCAACTTCGACCTGCTTTGACTCTACCATACTTTTATAAAAAAAATTGATAGGGTTCCTTTGTAATATGGACTAAAACCACCTGAATAATAATCTGTTTCCTCAAACCAATGAGTGGATAGTTTACCAATAAATATACTTTTCATATTTGTACATAATTATTGTAAGTTTCATTTACTCTTTTATAACTTTAAAAAATTTAGAAGTTTGGTAATAACTTTTAAAATTGAAATATGATATAATCATAAAATCATTTGTTCTTTATTCAAAATAAACAACGATAAAGTATAACGGATAAAAATAATTTGATATCCATGAAAATCTATTTCTACTGTTATTACTCAATACTATAAGCTGAAATCTTTATTCTATGAACTCAATAAACTAAACTCTATAATCTGAAATCTGATAAGTTGTGGTAATACTGAAAAAACACACCAAAAGGTACAAAAAATAACCAATTTAACCACTATCATACTAAGTAACTCTGAATATTAATAATCGAATACTAAAACTTAATTTCTCGGTACTGGAATAATTTTCCCAATTCCTTTAATCAATTGGCGCTAATTCTACTTTGTAGTCCCAAAATAACCAATTAAACCACTATCATACTAAGTAACTCTGAATATTAATAATCGAATACTAAAACTTAATTTCTCGATACTGGAATAATTTCCCCAATTTTCCTTTAATCAATTGGCGCTAATTCTACTTTGTAGTCCCTTTATTAATAGCTAATTCATCAAAATAACCTTTACCTCAAGAATAAAAATAATTATCCCATCTTCCATCTATTGAAAACTTGAAATCATACTTTCATCAATTTAATATACATCTTGTTCCATAAATTCATTCTTTCCAATGAGTATTTCATCAACACTATCATTTCCACAAGCTATTTTTACTTAGTAACCCAATTAAAAATTATATGGTTTGCTCAATTGGTATTACTTACCTTAATTCAACTGAAAATTTATCATTCAAATAACTTGAGCAAGAAATTATACTCCTTTCACTTAATCTGAAAATTAAACCAACAAACTAAACCCTAGCAACTTTAACATAAAACTTTCCTTTGCCTCTTGAAAAAAATAAAAAGAAGAAAAATTAAAAATCAAGCTCGAACTACCTCTTTTCCTTTCTTCTTCTTCTTCTTTTTTTTTTTCCTTCTGCTCTTTCTCTCCTTTTCCTTTTCTCTTCTTTTTCATTTCTTTTCTTTCATTTTTCGGTCTTCTCTACTCACCGTTTTAGCCTCTGTTTGTATATGTAATGAAAAAGGGGTTCAATGGCAAAGTTAGAGGAGTACTAACTTAAATTTGCAAATGAAGTCCTTTATCTTCCATTTAATATAATATCTGGTCATTTAACTTCCTATAATAGATAAGTACATCTCCAACTTTAAATTTAATCCATCTTAAACCCTCATGCATTGTAACTTATAAAACAAATCCCAATAAAATAATTTATTCCAATTAAGTCCCTTATTGACTCTGACTTTGATTAGTCAAACATTTGGCTTTGAATAAATATTATTGACTTTTGACTTGTATGGAATGAGGTGTAACAATCTTACCTCAAAAGAATTTTGTCCACTAAATTTGATTGACAACTGGCTAATCATTGAATAGATAAGGGTATTGAGTACACATTCGATCCTCATTTTCCTATGTAACCTCTTCTAACGCCTGATTCTTCCAAAGTATCTTGACAAGTGGAATTGTTTGGTTTCACAGAATTTGTACCTATCTGTCTAAAATTCTCTCTAACTCTTCTATATAAGTTAAATTATCCTTCAATTGAATTGACTGAAACTCTAGAACATAAGAAGTATTTGTATTGCACTTGCGGAGCATAGAAACATGGAAAACATCATGGATCTTAGATACTCCAGCTGTTGAATCTTATTGATATGCAACATAACCAATCCACTCAGTAATCTCATAGGGTCCAATGTATCGTGGACTCAACTTTCCCCGCTTGCCAAATCTCAAATCCCTTTCCAAGGTGACAATTTTTAAAAATATTTTATCTCCAATTGCAAATTCAAGATCTTTCATGCACCTATCTGACAAACTTCTATGTCTATTTTGTGATGCTTTCAACTTTTCTCTAATCAATTTCACACTATCTGAAGCCATTTGAACCAAATTCAGGGCCTACTAACTTCCTTTCAGTAGCTTCATCCCAGTATACTGGCGTTCTGCACTTTCTACCATATAAAGCTTCAGAAGGAGCCATTTCTATAATGGAGTGGTAACTGTTATTGTAAGCAAACTCGATCAATGACAAATGAGTATCCTAGCTACCTTTGAACTCTAAAACACAAGCCCTTAACATATCCTCAAGAGTCTGTATGGACCTCTTTGACTGGCCATCTGTCTGAGGATAAAAAGTTGTACTGAAATGTATTTTAGTACCCATGGCTTCCTGCAAACTAGGCCAAAATTTAGATGTAAATCGAAGATCTCTATCTGACACTAGATAATGGAGTATGAGCTGAATATTTCGTCCACATACAACTTTGCCACCTTATTTAATGAATACGGTTCTTTGATCAGCAGAAACCTGGCAATCTTGGTCAAACTATCTACAATAATCCAAACACCATCATGACCATTCTGCCTACGAGGAAGACCAAATAAAAAGTCCATAGTCATGTGCTCCCATTTCCATTCCGGAATAGGCAATGGTTGTAGAGGTCCAGCTGTTTTCTGACGATTTGGTTTCACCTGTTGACAATCGACAATGACCCAAACACCATCATGACCATTCTGAGGACGAGGAAGACCAAATAAAAAGTCCATAGTAATGTGCTCCCATTTTCATTCTTTAAAAAGGCAATTGTTGTAAAAATTCTGCTATTTTTTGACGATCTGGTTCTACCTACTGATAGATAAGAAATTTGGATACAAAATCAGCTATCTATCTTCTCATACCCAGCCACAGTAATGATCTCTCAATGTTTGATACAATTTAATACTACTTGGATACATAGCATAAGCAGAACTATGTGCCTCCTCTAAAATCTCATTCTTCAATTCTGGAATATCTGGAACACATAATCTATTACCTATGGCCAACGTACCATCATCTCTAATCACATAATCTATTTTTAACCCAGCACTCATTTCTGCTTTCAATATACCCAATGTTAATTATTGAGATTGAGCTTCTCTTACCTTATCAATCAAAGTAGGCCTTAGTTGAAATGAGTTAATATTGTCCCTAAAGTAGTAGCTAACAATTTAGCATGTAACTTTTTAGACTCACAAATCAAAAAGAACATATTGTACTTGAGGAAGAGTAAGAACTAGTCTTTCTACTGAGAGCATCTGCAACTACATTTGCTTTTCCTGTATGGTAGTCAATTTGGCAATCATTATCCTTTATCAACTCCAACTATTTTCTTTGTCTCAAATTTAATTCCTTCTAATCAAAGATATACTTCAAACTTTTATCATCAGTAAATATTTGACATCTTTCACCATAAAGGTAATGCCTATAAATCTTCAATGCCAACACCACTGCAACTAACTCCAAATCATGTGTTGAGTAGTTTGGCCCATGCTTCTTCAATTGTGTTAAAGCATAAGCTACAACTTTTCCATTCTGCATTAGAATACAACCCAATCCTTGACGTGAAACATCACTATAAATTACAAACTCTTCAGCTGGAGATGAAAGAGTAAATATAGGAGTAGAAACTAATCTTTTCTTCAGCTCTTGAAAACTCTTTTCACATTCCTCAGTCCATATAAATTTAGAGTTCCTTCGAGTCAAAACTAGTCAGAGGAAAAGCAATTTTAGAGAAATCATCTACAAACTGATGATAATAACTTGTCAGTCCAAGGAAACTCCGTACTTGTGTCACATTCGTAGGGCATTCCCATTTCAATACTGTCTCAATTTTATGAGGATCTACATAAATGTCTTCTACTGAGATGACATGACCTAAAACACAACTTTATCCAGCTAAAATTTACATTTCCTAAACTTAGCATACATCAGCTAATCTTACAAAATCTATAAAATAATTTTCAAGCACTCGACATGCTCATCACGACTGCGAGAATAAACCAATATATCATCAATAAAAATAATCACAAATTTGTTTGAATATGGGTGAAGCACCCTATTAATCAGATCCATAAATTCTATCGGGGCAATAGTCAAACCAAATGACATCACCAGAAACTCATAGTGGCCAAAAGCAGTTTTCTGTACATCAACATCCCTAATTTTGAGTTGATGGTATCCTGAATGCAAATCAACCTCAGAAAATACTATGCCACATCGAAGTTGGTCAAACAAATCATCTGTACAAGGCAAATGATACTTATAGCAAATAGTTACTTTATTCAGCTGTCTGTAGTCAATACACAATCTCATTGTACAATTTTTTTTCCACCAATAATACTGGCGCTCCCCAATGAGATATACAGGATCTAATGAAATCCTTATCAACTAAATCTTGCAACTAAACTTTCAGTTCCTTTAGCTCTGTTGGAGCCATTTTGTAAGGTGTTTGTGAAATAGTGGTAGTCCTTGGGACCAAATCAATGGTAAACTCAATTTCCCTATCTAGAGGGCCTGGAAGATCTTCAGGAAAAATATCAAGGAAATCTCTTACCATTGGTATATCTTCAAGTTTCAACTTAGTAATGTGGGTGTCAATCATATGAGCCAAATATGTGTGACAGCCTATTCTAAGCAATCTCCCAGCATCAAGTGTAGATATGATACATGAAGGTAATATTCTCCGTTCACCACTAAGAATAATTTTAGGCTTTTCTGGCCTTCTGAACACCACATCTTTGCTGAAACAATCAATTGAAGCATGATTTGTAGCTAAGAAATCTATGCCTAGTATAATGTCAAAATCATGAATATCAAGTGGAATCAAATTACCTTTCAACTCTCGATCATTCACTCCAATCACACAATCCTTGTACACACTGTTAGCTAAAAGTGAATCTCATACATAAGTCACTACCACCAAATCACTATCTAACGATTATGACATATAGTCCACATAAATAGTAAATGCATATGATATAAATGAATGTGTAGCACCTGAATCAATTAAAAAATGAGCCTTTTTACAAAAAAATAAATAACATACCCATGACCACATCTGGTGACTCATTGGCATCGTTCTGAGTCACAACAAAAATTCTTCCTTGAGCTGTGGGACTTCTTGTCTGGCCTTTCTATCTAGTACCACTACTGCTAGCAACATCAGATTAAATAGCACTAGTAACACTTGATTTACCACCAACATGTCCCGATTCTGATTCTGTCTAGAAAGACCAACACCTGGCTGTGAAGATGTCTCCTGTGACAAACTACGCTATTGAACGAAACTGCACTCTCTCCTTATATCCAGTCTAACCACAATGATAACAAACAGCGTCATCCTAAGGCACTCACCAAGATGAAATTTTCCACATAATTGGCACTGAGGAAACCTAGTAACATTGGAACTATCACCATATCTTGGAGCAAATGGTCTTTAAACTGACCCTGGGTCTGAGTACGATCATCTCTGTCTGTTGCACTGATCTCTAGCTAAATCTCGAGCTCTGAATTCCATGGACAATAAACTACTAGAAGTGGAAATACCAAAACTAACTCCTCTATGAACCCTCCTTAGTGATCTGTCGATAGAAACTCCTAGCCATGTCTGATTGCCACCAACTCTAAGCCTTAATTGTTCTTTACCTCGTTTTCGTTCAGATAGACTACAAGTTTTCCAAAATTTTAAAACCCTGCTGCTATCACCATTGATCTAATTTCTTCCCTTAAGCCATATTCAAACCTTCTACACTTATTAGCTTCATCAGCTATAAGGACTGCAACGTACTTTGATAATTCTACAAACTTTTTCTAATATTCCGCCACCGTGGATGTCTGTACTATTTCAAAAATTCATTGTGTCTGTCATTCTTAGACGAACGAGGGCAGTAATACTCATTAAAATCATCTTTAAAATCACTTCACATGATCACAGAACGATCAACATGTTTACTCTGTACCGATCTCCACCAATCATATGCACCTACTTTTAACAAGAAGGTAGCAAGGCATAATTTCCGATCATCTGGACAACCCATAATATCAAACAACATTTCAATCTTTACCATTCAAGATTCGGCTATTGCTCTGGATCAACCGTGCCTATGAACACCTTAGTCCCCAATTACTTACTCGTTCAATTCTATACTCTTTATCGGAATTGCATAAAGCAGAAGAAATAGCTGTAGCAATCCTATTAGCTATAAGATCAGCTTGAGCTACATCCTCCTATCGTAGCTGCTCATGAGTCTGATGAACTGATTCATCAACCTTACTTCCATCTATAATGTCCTCTCTATCAAAAGCAACTTGTGATTGAGGCGGCACATCCTAGAGCCTACGAGTCTTACCACCATGAGCCATGACCTCCACTATAAAATATGCATAATTCGTTAAGAAAATCTAAATAAATGTAATGCAAGGTGACTCCAATCCGTCCTGAATCACCCTAGTGGACTCGACATGTGTCGTAAGTCGATGGTAAATACTAGCTAAAAGTCGAACTACCATCACGCAACTTTGACCCGCTTTGACTATGAAATACTTTTATAAAATTTTTGACAGGGTTTCCTTTGTAATATGAATTAAAATCACCTGAACAAAAATCAATTTCCTTAAACAAATACATATAATTTAAAACAAGGTACACTAATCCCACAAAACTCAAACTATTCAAAATACAATATTGGGAAATCGACCTTTACTTTTATTTTTCAAACAAAAGTCTCAAATGTACTCAAAATACCCAATATGCAGCTAGCCCAAGATATGGATACATGAATTACAAAATTACTTTTCTGACAAAATATACATGTATCCCAAAAGAAATATGAACAATGTAAATTGATAAAATAAGTCATATAATTAATGACAAAGTGTGGCTCAACTCGATGGATCAACAGGTTCCAACGCTGCTCAACTAAGCTACTATCTAATAAGAAAAAATGCGACAAAATATATGAGATTTTAATTCAGTGAGTGGATAATTTGCAAATAAGTATACTTTTCCTTTCTGTACATAATTATTATAAAGCTTTCTTTACTCTTGTATAACTTTAATAAATTCAAAAATTTGGGAATAACTTTTAAAATTGAAACCGATAGAATCATAAAATCATTTGTTCTTTATTCAAAATAAACATTTGTAAAATATAACGAATATAAATAATTTGATATCCATGAAAATCGATGAAATACTGTCGTTACTCAATACTATAAGTTGAAATCTTTATTCTATGAACAGAATAAATTGAATTTTATAATCTGAAATCTGATAAGTTGTAGTAATACCAAAAAATCACACAAAAAGGTACCCATAATAACAATACTATGCATCGATTAATACCGATATACTTGGCAAAGTTATTCAATTCTAAAATTCTAGTCATACACGCGCAGAGCTGCCCGAAAGCTATAATCTGGTCATACACTATGGAAACAAATTCACAATAGTTCAGAGTGTGTAAAATTACCATAACTGTCATACACTGTAGAAACATATTCACATAAGTGTGAACTAAGATAAAATGATCTGGATAGTTTTTGATGGTTTTAAAAATAATTTTAGATATGTTGAAATATTTAATAATGATGTTCTTAGCCACTGAAATGGGTTAACTAAACTGAATTTGGCTTTTAAAAGAATTACTTATTTTAAAAAAATAGCTTTATTATGAAAATCGTGCTTTCTAAATCAATCATCCGAAATAGAAAACTTTTACAGTTTATATGATTTACTATAAGAAATATAATAACAATTATTTCATATAAGCTTTAGAACTAATATAATATAAATAAGTGTTATTTCAAAAAATAGATATACACTCACTCATCTTCACCACCTGAAATACGATTTAAAATAACCAATTTAACCACTATCATACTATGTAACTCTGAATACATATAATCAAATACTAAAACTTAATTTCTCGGTACTGGAATAATTTCCTCAATTTTCCTTTAGTCAATTGGAGTTAATTCTACTTTCTAATCCCTTTATTAATAGCTAATTCATCAAAATAACCTTAACCCCAATTCCACAAGCTTTTTTTACTCAATAACCCAATTAAAAATTCTAGGGTTTGCAAAATTGGTATTACTTACCTTAATTCAACTGAAAATTTATCTGTCAAATAACTTGAGCAAGAAATTATAATCCTTCTACTTAATCTGAAAATTAAACCGACAAATTAAACCCTAGCAACTTTAGTATAAAATTTTCCTCTACCTCTTGAAAAAATAAAGAGATGAAAATATAAAAATCAAGCTTGAACTACATCTTTCCCCTTCTTCTTCTCCTCTTTTTTTCCTTCTCTCTTCTCTTTCCTTTTCTCTTTTCTCTTTTCTCTTTCCTTTTTTTCCTTTCTTTTTCGGTCCTCTCTGATCACCACTTCAACCTGTGTTTGTATATGTAATTAAAAATGGGTTCAATGGCCAAGTTAGTGGAGCTCTAACTCAAATTTGCAAAGGAAGTCCATCTTCCATTTAATATAATATTTGGTCATTTAACTCCCTATAATAGATAAGTACATCTCCAACTTTAAATTTTATCCACCTTAAATTCTCAAGTATTGTAAGTTATAAAATAAACCCCAATAAAATAATTTTATTCCAATTAAGTCCCTAATTGACTCTGACTTCGATTAGTGAAATATTTGATTTTGAATTAATAATATTGACCTTTGACTTGTATGAAATGAGGTGTAACACTTTTGGTCAAGCACAAATTTGTATTTCTCTGCGATGAGAACAATCATTAAATTGTGTTTCTAGGCAACATAATTTTCACTTGGTTTTTGTATAGGATAACAGATAACAAATAAAGTGACATTGTTTGGACAAAATTTAAATAATTTCGTAAGTAAATTGAGCAAATGATGATGACGTGTAATGCTAATGTATGTACTACAATAATGCAACGATGACCTATAAACCACGTAATTTTATTCACGTCTCTCTTTAGGATGGGTCATTGTAATTGCTAACTAGGATGGGACCCTCATGCTAAAATTACTATCGTGACATCTCATGTTGTAATAAAGTTTAGCATCGTTTTGCTCTGACCATCAATTTTACTGTTGAAATATTCTATAGGAATTTCCCTTGATCATTTTGATTTAAAGTGTTTAACCTTTATTTTATTGGCATCGCGACAATTAGAATTAATTTTATTACATTTAGAGCAATTAAAATCAATTCTTTTTTGTAATCGTCCCTTCCAACAAAATTGGGTCCAATCCAATAACTCGAAGGAGACCGATAAATTTTGGCACGAGGTAAACTACATTCTTTATTGATGGACTAATAAGGGAAGCTGTGTATTACGGATCACAAGGTGATGTCTTGGGATCCGACATGGCACGGGGATGTCATGGCAC
>CAIGRP010084422.1:0-26222 GCA_903798385.1 Fraxinus cuspidata
GTTCTATGCTTTCCAATCTTGTAAATTTCATCCTCTAGGTCTTTCCCTTCATTTTGGACGGCTCTAGGTTTAAATACGCAACCCAAGATTTGTTTCTATAAGAGTTCTATTGAAATAAAGAAATTAGAAATTTTTTCCCGATTTGACCTGGGCGGGTGCCAAGTACAAAATGGGGCGGTCGCCCAGGCATAAATTTTTGCTCCTGTTGATGATATTGATGGCCGAGCGGCCGCCCGACCAATATAACTGGGCGGCTGCCCCGTTATAAAACTTTTGCGAATTTTCTTTTTGGCCCTTTTCTTAATTATTTCTTCCACCTTGATCCTCCGAATTAAATTACTCCAATGTTAGTGCTTTAACTTCTACTCAAATGCATACTAGTCCCCAAACTTCCATTAATTGGCCAATTTATCCTTCTTTCTTTTCCAATTGCTTATAAACGGGTCCAAAACTGAAATAAGATAAAATTAACATAAGTTAAGTAAAATACAATAATAAAACAATACAAAAGCTTTGTAATATGACCTAATAAGTGCAGAAAAATGTACTTATCAATCAGTACTGGCTCTCTTCCTACTAATCGTCATATTCTGTTCTTCATTGTGTGCACGAATCTTTAGCCCATGTCACATACTTCTTCATTTCCATGGAGAAGGCTCAATTTTTGTACGCCCCATAGCATGGTGATTACATTGATTTACCCTCGTTCATTTGCCAGTAGATTTTTCGTGCTTTTCGAGTCACGGGGATGAGGGTGGGGATACCTTATGCTTGCTTGATATATAGGTTAGTGACAGCCTTAGGAGTGAGTTTTTCAGAGGGAGTTTCGAGGTGGGTTTCCCGGTCGATTGGCCATACCACTATTGCTCAAAGTAGGTCACATGTTTCTTCTGAGCCAACTTAGCCTGTTGACATGACTGTGCCGATTGATCCCATATATGACCTTATATATTTTGATCCCTCAGATTTATCTACATTTTCCTCTTCTCTCTCATCTTCTGATATTCCATCTTCTTTCACCTCTACTTTTTCTCCCACTGGACCTGACCCTCCACCTGTTGATATTCCTTATGTTCCCGTTGATTCGTCAATTGTACTTATGGGATAGATGATCATACTGATCAAGCAGCAGGCTCAGATGATGCCAGAGCTTACGTAGCTGTGAGCTTCAATTGATCTACATACTATCGGGTTTAATACATTTCAGGGTACTGTTGGGTGTATTCAGCGAGGGCTGAGATGGATTCATCACCATTGGGATGATGGTACAGCATCGGATGAGTGGACAGGTACTAATGATGGTACTTAATTACTATGTTTCCCTTATCATTTTCTGACAAAAATGGGGAGTAGTTGTAGTATATGATAGTTTTTTTTTTTAGGATGTATATGATGTATCTCCAAATCTTGACAAATGAAATGATAAATTCAGTATTGCTAGATTAAATTTGGATGTTTAGTAAAATCAATGTTTCATTTTGGTACGTTGGGTTGCAGTGTGAAACTGAAAAGATGCATTATAAGTTATTAACTGCTTAGATCACTTCTACAATATGGACTGCTTGAATTGCTTTTACACTTAGTACTGTTTCACATACATTTTACACTGGGTATTTGAGTTGTCTATTTCAGGAAATAAGTTTGATACATGAAAAATAGAATTCGATCAAGACAGTTATTGGTTGTGTTAGTCTTTGAGTCTGTAATTTTATTTCATTACTACATTAACTTTATATTGTGGTTTTGTCACAGATGTCAAAGGGGGAGCTTGTTAGATATTTGATGTAATTGGCAAGTCTGTGAATAAAAGGGACTAAAATTAATGTGTTGTAAAAGTCAAGGAGTTGAGTGCAAATAATAGAATTTGTGTTATATTAGGTCTAGGGTTCGAGAATGGAAAAGAAGAAAAAAACGATGCCGAAATTTCGCTAGCATATCGCCAAGGTTTGGCTCGAGCGTCATAAACAAAAATTGTGTCGCCTGCCTGTCGCTTCGCCTTCGCTCGACCGACAACCTGTCACTTGATTTTCGCTCATCCCTTGCTCGAGCGATAGTGTTATACGAAAATTTTTTAAATTCAATTTTATAGGTTTTTTAGCCAACTCATTCATTCCTTAACCTAACCTATAAATACCAAATGCTACAGAACAGTTTTGAGGAGGTTGGTCATTGAGCAAACTTATTATTTTGATATTCTCTTCATCAGTTATCTTTCAACCTTCATTATTCATATTGTGAATAGGAGGTTGATCATTGAGTAAACACATTGTTGTGATATTCTCTTCATCGGTTAGCGTTCAACCTTCATTATTCATATTGTGAGTTCTTGGCGGTGAAAAACATATTCTAAATCCAAATACCAAACTAATGCTTCCTCCATATCTGTCAAGTTCTGAAGATCAAGGAAAGGTGACTGGAGTTTCAGTCGTTGAAGAATACGGTGTTCTTCTTTAATCTACAGGAGATGGACGATTTCACAAAGTTGAGAGTTATTGTAGGATAGCGTAATCTAGGATAGCTTTGGAAACTGCAGCTGGGAGTTGGTGCAGGAGCACAAAATCCAAGAGAGCTGTTGAAATTGCAGTCAGGAGGTCAGAAAGTACGTGTTGTCGTAAAGTCAGGTGGACTGTAAGTTATAATTCGTTTATAGTTGATTGTTGACTTGCAAAGTGCCCGGTGTTTTTACTCAATTGGGGTTTCTACGTGATCAATTTGTGTGTTTATTTATTACTTTCATAATTGCGGTAATTCAACATAGAAAAAACTGAGTTGTATGATTAACCATCTAGAAATAATTAATAGTGACTTGTTGCTATTTAATTATTAATTTTCTTAATTCCACGTAATCACATATTTATCCCCCTATAGGTGTAGTTTAGGTCAAACTTTGTAGTTTCACATTTGATTATTAATTATTTAAATTAATATTGATATTGTGTAGAGCCCTAGCCAGTAAATTATAGTTGAGTCATGGGTCCAATAAAAGGAAAACAGTTTCAAATGAAATTATTTCGAGCTAACTTTGACGAATATTTGAACATAATGCATTTTTAGCATAATTTGTTTAAAGAAATGACATGATGTCGTATACTCATATCACTCATACTCATGGCATAAGCTTATATAGTTTTTGCATTATAGGTGAGTATGAAACTTTATAGAAGATATGGCTAGTTGTGAATCTCTTATGAAATTCCGAAGTTCGATGTACATGGATGATGACTTGTAGGGTTATTTTTAGGTTGTTGTTACGGTCTTTTAATCTATTATATTATATTTTTGGGATCCTATATTGTATATATATGACTTGAAATGGTATGGTAGATAATTTTGTAACCTCATAGTAAATATGTTGGAATATGGTTATACAATTTTTTTTTGTCTCAATAAATTATATAAACATTATAGGTGATCAAGTGAGAATATAAACGGATCTTATTGTGAATATGCTTATTCTATTTTATTTTTAGGTTGAGTCATCAAATTTTATTTCTATACAGTCGAATGTATGGATATCTATATAATTGGGATGTGATAGTTTTTAGTTTTATTATTCTTGTGTGATTATGTGTTTTTCCTACTTTATTATATATCAAAATTTTTAAAAAATTAAAAAGATTTTCTTGTTTGTTGCTTGCTTGTGTGGACATTGTTGGTAATGATGATTATCTTTGTAATTATTTGTTGACTTATGAATTGTGAACTATTATTAGATTAATTGATTCTTATCCATGTAAAACTCGATATTTTTTGCGTACGTGAATTAAGTTTAACATTGTGAAAGAACTGTGAATATCCTTGGTAGGTTGAAATAGTAGAACTCAGATACTACACCCAAAGATCACTGCATTATACTTCCTTAGACCAAATTTAGCATTATTTGTGAGTGATTAAACAGTTGTAGGAAGATATTGATATGAATGGAGATTTCATGTGTGTAAATTCTTGTGTGGATTGTCTGAGATCAATGAGATGAAAATTAGGTGAAAAGTTTAAGTTAGAGCTCGATTTTTGTAAATGAGTACTTCATGTGGGGTATTGCACTAATTATTCCATAAAAGGGAAAAATTTGTTTATATGTGAAGCTACTCTAAAAGATCCTAAAGGGGACAATTATTGAAAATCCCAAAAATAAAAATTAAAAGGGATCAAGCTTGTACATGAAATAGAATACGCACAACAAACTTGAAAAAGAGGGTGCATGACATAGAAGATGCACATGCCTTGATTAAACCCAAATATTTATTTGAGAGAATTAGAATTTTAGCAAGGGACTATTAGCCTAGTTGAGTTTTGGAGTTTGAAGCAATCAAAATTTAGAAAATTGATGTATTGACTTGCAATTAGTGAAATCTATCCAAACTAGAGTGTGTGAGGATTAGCATAAAAATTAAATCTTAAATCATACCTTGAGAAAAGAATTAAAAGAATAAGTTGGGGGTGTGTAACTCATGAGTGAAGAAATGAGAAATTTGACCATTCAGGGTCACGAATTAAAGCAACTCGTGAATTTATAATGTTTTACTGGATTCTTCACATTCACACATCATTTTTGTACTGAATAATTAGATTTTGATTTTAATATTGAGATCTTGAAATTGTTTATGAATTTAGTACAATGATTTCAATCATTAGACGAACGGCAAGTTATTTAACCAAAAATTTGTATGCGCTTGTTAGTTGAGATATTTACACTTTTATTTGAGGATAAACAAATGTTCAATTTGAGGATGTTTAAATAAAGACATTTATGATTTTTTTTATCGGT
The DNA here is from genome assembly GCA_903798385.1 of Fraxinus cuspidata. Lineage (NCBI taxonomy): Eukaryota > Viridiplantae > Streptophyta > Magnoliopsida > Lamiales > Oleaceae > Fraxinus > Fraxinus cuspidata. Next base: position 4,769 of record CAIGRP010084422.1, read on the forward strand.
TATGACCTAATTTCTTGTATATTTCGTTTGTTAGATGAAACTCAATGATTGAAAGTAAAATTAGAAAAAAAAAAGAGCGAAAACTGGTGAAAAATGAATGAATTTAAAGTTTAGGGACTAAATTATAAATATCCAATAGTTTATTCGAGCTACAAAAACATTGATTGAAGATCATAGGGGATCAATTGGATACAACTAGAAGTCAAATGAGAGAACCATTGAAATATAATTAAAGTATTTTCACCAATCCAGATTATTAGTTGAAGATTGAGACTCATTTTTTGCATAATAAATGTTCAAATTGGAAAATGTTACTTCTATAATAATTGTATTCCTTTAAGTTATCTTTTCAATATAATTTGAATCACATCAATCAGATATAGGATGAGAAAGTTATAACAAAAATAACAAAGATATAACCATGCGCTAAGCGAAGACAACTTTCCTTATTTGATTGAAACTCTTTTGAAATCCAATTTAGACATTTTTCCTGCCCTAATTTCACCTTCTATAAATCAGGAACGTGAGCAATCATGGAAGACACCTCTCATACTTTATTGTATATCAATTATCATCATCAAAGAGGCAAAATTCATAGTTCTTGTGAAATAATTAAGAGGGATTGCAAGATTACCATCAATTGGAGATCAAATCAAGAATCTTTTGGGAAAAAAGAAGATTTAAGGGATTCAATCAGTAACAATTGAAGAAACTCAAGATTCATCATCTTTTCCTTCATCAATCTAAAATCCGCGTTATGTTCTTCCAATCAAATATGTTTTCTTGTAATTTTGCAATGTTAGGCTAGAATTTATAATACTAAGGCATTGATAAACCCTTGTTATGATGTTTTAGTAAAAGTTCAATAATTTAATGCCCAATATATGTTTATTCTTGGATGATTGTTATAGAACTTAATGGTTTTCAATTATATAGCTACTAATTGAATAGTTGTATGAATTTCATTATTATTGAGAGAGACAAAAGGGCAGAGAATACTTTATAACAATCATTATAAAGTCCAATATAGAATAGAAATATACCACTATATTTTGCATGATTTCTATAGATGGTCTAGCATTTTTAATGCTTGTTTATTCATATCTTTCATAGAGATATATACAAAGGTCACATGAGAGGATGGTTTAATTGTTATTGAGAGAGATTATTAATTAACTTGGAAACATTGATCAACAAGAGTATGCACATGTTGTCACGTTATTGAATTACATTGAAACATATTAATAAGGGGGATTCGAGATCTTTGTAATCATCTCACCTAAATTTATAAAAACCTTCATAATTTACTCACTATAATAATTAGTTTGAATATTTAATTAGATAAATTAGTGTAGAATTGATAATCAAAATGTGGCTATTCATTTAGAGTTAAGATTAATTAAGTCTATAATATGTACATAGTACTCGTGGGATCAATGCTTCATTCATCGTTATATTACTTGTTCATGATACCACACACTTAAGGAATTTCGTACGATCAATTATCGATGTAGACGGAGTTTGGTCGAGGCACTCGTAGATGGGATCATATTGCGTGAGACCACCAATTATGCTTTAATTTCAAGTTAAATTAGGAGTGTGATTTTTAATTTTTTGTATTACAACTTGAATTTGTAACATACTAGTTTAAGATTTTGTACTTTGTTTGAAATTAAGTGTATGCTACTTTGATGTTGCAACATACTTTTAGAAATCATATAATAACATTAAGATGCTTCTCATGTTGCAAAATGTTGTTACATCAAGTTATATTCATGATTAAAACATGTTTTGCTTTGGTGTTATTGCGTACATGTGAATGTCGTATAAAGTCATGTCGTAAATACTCACATATTTTTATGTCATAAATATTTTAACTTTTATACGGTACGCATGTTGTATATTTTTCGGCATATACTTATGCACGTCGTAAATATATATACACATATAGCTACTAATTTTAAACTATAATACAACATGTTGCAACGCAGCAATTACAGCATAGGAAATACTAAAGTTTAGTATTGTATATGTTGTAACATAACAGAAATAGCATGGCGTAGAATAAACTTAACTGCTAAAATAACTTTTTAAAGTACTTGGACTGATTTTTCATGTTAGGCCATTACATTCATCGTTTCACCACACTATAAAATTATGGTTTTCTTTAACTAAATTTCCATTTTAAATTCATTATTCGTGTTACAGTGTTTAAAGTCCATATATGTCTACTTTTGAGAAGTTGAGTGAGGATGAAACTTTCGATCCAAACTTATCATACTTCAGTTCGTAAATTTATGTGGAACTCTTTGAAATTAAAATGTTATTTAGAGGTTGTAAATGTAATTTATCATAGCTCAATGTCAAAACTATATGAACCTCTAAATGTAAATTTCTGCATCAAGTTTTTAATTCATGAATGTTTTTTGGCAACCCTAAGAACTTCTAAATGTAGTATATTTAACTTTTGAAAATGAGAACTCGAGAAGTTACACACTAGAATAGGTTTGTTGTACAAAAGAGATTCAAAATTGAGACTACAATCCTACACAAATAAATGAGGTACTTCATCAATGCTTAACCAAGGAGCTCTGATAAAACAAACTTGGCAAATTGAAGTAAATACTTGGGATTGAAGTTGCATATTCAAAGAAGTACACCTTTATCTCACAACAAAAGTATGTGTTAGACCGACTTAAAGAAACACTGGAACTCGGTTACAAGCCAATAAATACTCATATAGTTCAAACCACAATTGGGAGAAGCGTTAGATGATATAGAAATGGATAAAGTCACATTCAAAGGTTGATACACAAGATTATTTACTTGTCACACACTAGAATGGACATTGCTATGTGGTAAGTGTGGTAAATCATTTTATTCACAATCTAAAAGATACTCGCCTTCAAGAAGTTTATCTGTTAGGATTTGATATCTAATAAATTCAGGCGATGATGTTAAAACATTGTTGGGATAAATTTATCGGTACCATAGTAATGGCTTGACCCAAAAACTGCTTAGGCCATTGGAAACAACTTAATTAATTAAGGTTGCTCATGGCCCAATTCATTTGAGGATGACCCATGTAAGTTAACCCAATTGTTATTAGGTTTGCCTTTTGTTGTGGTAGCCCATTTACTCTTAGTTTTGTCTTTTGGCTCAAGATTGGAGGTGACCTAATGTTTTGCTATATATCCATTCCTTTGTCATTGTCTCAACTGTGTGTAGTTCTGTATTTTGAGAGAGAAAATGAGAGTGGCCGTCTTTAGTTCTCTTCTCTTGAGTTCCCAATTGCTTTCTATATTCTCCTCTTCCTTTGTGTATGCAAACCAATCATCACAATGTATCATTATGGGTGTTGGTTAGGCGACAACCAAGGTGGAACGGTGTGTGTGCAATAGAGTATAAGAGAGAAAATGTACTCGTTCTTAGTTCAAAGAGTTCAACCATTGCTTCCTCTTTTCTTCTTCCCCCTTTTGTGATATTGCTACTACCACCTTGTCCTTTGTAGGTTAGTTTGTGGAAACCGAAGTGAAGTATTGGTTGTGGGTCGAGCCTCTTTAGATTGGTGATTATTGTTGGTTTAAACTTAGCCCCATTTTCTTAAGATTCGAAGTATTTTGCTTGCAAATGATGTCAAAGCTTATGATGGTGCAAAATTTGTGAAAAATTGTGCAAAAATGAGGCAGAAACTAGCAGAAATGAGGTAACAAAATAGAAATTGAAAGCTGTTGAAGAAACATTAAATCGATCGAACATATTTTTATGGTTTTTTACCAAACCAGTGGCCGGGTGGAGAGACCAACACTACAGGCATGATCAACGGCCAGAGGCATGCCCTGTAGATGAACATGAGGACTGATAGTAATACATGGCAGCGATGTGTGAAGATTACTTGCAAAATCCGACAAGGCGAATGCGAGCGCGTGGTGCTGTTTTCAACGAAATGGTCAGAAGGCAGTTTTCTATTGGTGGTGTTGGATTTCTATTTTGGGTAAAAATGTGGATCTAGATGATTTTTCCTTAGATGTTCAGGATTCAAGTTTTGTTGTTTGTGATTACCATAGTTGTTGGAAGTTATAGGAAGAATAGTGGTGGCCCTAAAGTGAAAATTTTGCATCTCTCATTATTTACGAACCGATAGATTGGTCCGCTCGATATCATATTATTTCTTTATTATTATTGAAGTTAAGGCTATCGTGTAGGGTAGCCATTTACTTTTCGCATTAGAATTCATCGTGAAGGGTGACATTAAATTTGGAGTTACTATTTGGTACATACTCATTGAATGTTGCTAGACCTAGGTTATATGGTTTTTCTTCTATTTTTTCCCATTAGCATTGCCTATGACCTTAGGAAAGTTTGACGGGCTATTCTTTGTGATTTATGTCTCTACTGTGCTTGTAATCGTTGCTTATTTGCGGCCTGTGTTTTGTGCATTTTTTTGGTAAAATGACAACATGTTTTGCGTGAGGTATTTTTAATGGCAAAGATGATTTTTCATTTTGGCAACAAAAGTTAAAAGACCAAATTTCGGGTAGGTCTAAGCCAAGAGCGAAAGGTAAAGATGTTAAAACTGCTGTAAAATCTATAAACTTTAGAAAAGATTGTCCTAAGGATAATACTAAGTAGGAAAATAAGGTAAGAGGTGATGCAAATGTTGCCTATGGATCTAGGTATTTCCCGAGTGAAGTTTATTGCTACTAAACCTCATTATTGTTTTTGCATCTGTGTAAAATCGCATTTGCATGAATGATTGCTTGATTCGGTGCATTTTTTTATGGTGTATTTCAATATGGTTGATATGTATTTTTTGCATAAATTTGATAATGATCATATTACCGTGTATAATATGTTGCATGCATAGTGGTTGGGATTACTATTGTGGGGATTGACACTAGTGTGTTCTCATTTTAGTAGGTGTATAAGTAGTAAGTATGTCTTTTAGTAATGTGGAGTATAGATATTTGAGGTGCATTGGTGATATGTATAGGAGATGTGGAGAGTAACATTCGGATCACGAGAGGTAATATGATAAAAATTTTGAATCCTCTATATGTGAGAATTCTAAGCAGGTGGAGTATGCGAGTGACATTTCTATCACTTTTATTAGGTGGAAACTCATTATCCACTTAAGTTGAGAGAGATGAGGTAGTAATAGAGGAACATCTCATGGACTTAGGATCTATAGTTTACTAGTTAGATATGAGTAGTGACCAGTTTAGTGAGCATGGTTGGCGATAAGAAGAGACATGTTTTCTCAAAATGCGAGTTATACGAAATGGGGTAGGATAATTATGGAGAGATCTTTTCGTATGGTCATTTATGCATTTGGTGTATATTTTATCTTTTTTAATTGATTAACTTGGAGTTAGTCTTATATTCTTTGCTTGGTGAACATGTTTGAAAAGATCGGTGTGTTATCCTATGTTATATATTTATCGCATGATTTATTTGCTCTTAATTGATTACTGTGAATATCTATTTCTACTTGGGTTTTCTTGACCTTAGCCCTTGTGACTACATGCAGTAGGTATGGTATGTGTTTTGGATCTTAGACACAAGGTACAATATGTAATTCTAATTTTATTTGATTACTTGACTTAACAAGTATAAACTTTGTATTATTTGCTTGTAGATTGATTGGGTATCAATGTGGAGATTTGTTGGGTGTTGATACTTGATAAATTCAAGTGATGATGATAAAACATTACTGGGATAATTATATCAACACCATAGTGATTGGCTCGACCCAAAAAAAATTGGACTGTTGGAAGTAGCTTAATTAATTAAGGTCTCATGGCCAAATTTACTTAAGAATGGCCCATATGAGTTAGCCTGATCGTTATTAGGTTTGCCTTTGTTGTGGTAGCTCATTTACTCTTAGTTATATCTTCACCCCATTTAGTGACTTGGCCCAAGATTGGAGGTGACCTAATGTTGCAGCTATATATCCATTCCTTTGTCATTACCTCAGATGTGCATGGTTTTGCATTTTGAGAGAGAAAACATGAGTGGCCTTCTTTGGTTTTCCTCTCTTAAGTTTTCAATTGATTTCTCTATCCACATCTTCCTTTGTGGGTTCAAACCAGTCACCATATTGTATTCTTTGTCGATGTTGGAAAGGTGGCAACCGAGTAGAGTGGAGTATGTACAATAGAGTGTAAGAGAGAAAATGTAGCCATTCTTAGTTCATAGAGTTCAACCATTGCTTCCTATTTTCTTTTTCTTCCCTTGTGACATTGTTACCATTACCTTGATTCTTTATGGGTTAGTTTGTATCAACTGAAGTGAAGTATTGGTTGTGGATCGAGCCTCATTAGGTTAGAGATTATTGTTGGTTAAAACTTAGCCGAATTTTCTCAAGATTTGAAGTGTTTCACTTACATTATCGATCCTACACTATCTAAAAGGGACTTATAGTAAAAGTTTGATGCACAAAAGACATTCAGAATTTAGGGCAGAAACCTACACCTGTACTGATTTTACATGGTCCATTGTTGAAAGTAAATAAACATCCAGATGTTGTACATTTCTTAGATGTAATTTGGTGACTTTACGAAGCAAGAAATAACATGTTGTAGCTAGATTGAGTGCTGAGATGGAATTTTGAGTAATGGTTCATGGTATTTGCTAGTTATTATGGCTTAAGATTATTTTTTATTATCTTAAAGTTAAATGGTAACTGCTAATGTTACTTTACTGGGATAACAAGTTTGCGATCAATATTGCACATGTTCTTGTACAGTATGATTGAACAAAGCACGTAGAGGTTGATTGTTGCTTCATAAAATAAAAATTAGATAATGGTTTGATTTGTGTTGACCTCAAATTCTGAACAACTAATGTAGACAACAGATCCATGCTCTCTTCATGTCTATGTAATCACATACACCTAGACAAATCGTTAGGAACATGTGACCCTCTTCGAAAGTGGAGAAGGTGGCTATGTACACTTTGATGGTCAATTTAGTCAGCTTATATAAGTGTTTAGGTGTGGGATATGATATAGACGTAAGCCACGAGAGTGTTTGAATGCATGTGGTTGATGTAGAACCAGTTTTTAAAGTCAAATGAGATATGAAGCGATGTTATAGTTGAGAGTATAAAATTAAATAACCTTCAAATGACACTACATCACTAGAGGAGAATGACCATGGGCAATTCAATGCATACTCAGACAGATCACAGACATCGTATCATTCGATAGAGACAGTTTCCCACATCTACAGAGAGGAGAATCAGGTTGCAAATGCTATTGCTGCAGAGGGTTGGGATCACCAGTGATATCAAATCTATGGAGCAGCTGACATACCACGACATATTAGGGCACTAGTACAATTGATAGACATGGACTTCTCACATTAAAGTATGATTTTTTTTATTCTTATGTTTGTCTTTACCTGCATTAGTTCTTATTGTAAGTGATTCAATACTTCCCTTTCATAGCTTTACATTCATCCCTTATCAATTATTTTCTTTGTAAGGGAAGTAGTACTTCCTCATTTACTGTTTTCATTATTTCCTCATATAACCACAATATTCTTACACCACAAGTAAGGGCATATTAATAAAATCTCGGATGTACCGTCCTCCTTTAACCTAAAAAAATGACACCAAGAGTGAGCTTTTATAGTAGAAGGGAAGAAATGATAATAGTTGGATGAAGAGATACATAGCCTTATCTTAACAGCCGGTGGGCCTGTTCATAGGCATCATTTTGTCAATGCCCGGTGATAAGTGTATTTTTGTACACTTATTTAATACCTAAATATGTTTATTATTGATAAAAATAAGCGAATTTCTACTCACAATTGTGTAATTGTTGCCTTGGAGGTAAAAATCACCCAAGAAAATCTATAAGGAAAAAATGAGGAGAAAATGACCGAAATTGTGCAAAATTGTGAATTTGGGACCAAAGTAAACAAGTCAGAAAGTTTAAGGACCTGGGGTTACAATTTTTGGAAGGAACGATTAATGGGAAAGTCAAAATTTGAGGACCAAATTGTACAAGATCAATGTTGAGGGACATTGAGTGCAAACTTCTAGAGGACTTGTGTGCAAAAAAAAAATGAAAAAAGGTAACCTGGGGACCTTTTTGTCACTTGCCAAAACTTGTGGACTTGGCTACAAATATCTCTAGGTTTTAAATCCTTACAAACGGCAGCAGATTGGAGCTTGTTCTTCCATTTTTCTTCTTCCCTTTTTTCTTTTCTTTTTCTTTTCTTTTTCTTTTCCTTTCTTTTTTCTTTCGATTTTACTTGTAATTTTTTTGGGGGGAAATCAAGAGTACAAGGAGAATGCATATGGAGAAATAATTGAGAAAAATCATGATCAAGCGAACAACAATCCAAATCCAAATCCAAATAGGGTTTTATCTTTTCTCTTGTATTTTGTTCATTATTATCTTCTATTTGCAATGTATTGTTTAAACTATTCTATCTTTTATTATATATTTAACATGGGCTAAGTTTTATTGTTAGGATTCATGGTTGAAACTTAATCCAGCTTGGATTAATTGAGCTTTTTAATATTTAAATGCTTATTTTCATGTATATTTACTATTGTATTTCCTGCATTTTCAATTTTGTGGCCAATAAATTATTCTGTTTAGTGATTTGTACACCATTCGAGAGAAAAATGTGCATTTTAGACAAAATAGTGGAATCTCTAGGTTTGTGTAGATGATAGAGATATACCCCTAATTTTAAGTGACCCATTGAGTTATTTTCACAAAAATTTAATGCAGTTCTTTGGTTTTAATCGACATGGAGATATAATATGTCAAACCAATCAATTTGGGTTAATTTTACTCGAGAGAGGTAATTAACTAAAATTGAAAAATTGGGTCTAACATCGGAAACAAGTAATTTATTAATTGGCTTATAGAGAAATTAATTAAGTGACACTTAAGCAAAACCGTGAATCCCAACCACTTTTTCCTCCGAAATTTCCAAGTGTTTATGTTTTCTTATTTTGTAGGGTTTTAATTGTTTTTCCTTATTTTCAAATCAATATTTTTATTGTGTATTTGATTTTATTGTTAAAATTAAATTGATTAAAGTTGTGTAATCAAAAGTAAACATTCCTCAAGGGATTGAAAATTCAGACTCAAAAGTCCACTTTATTACTTGAACGCAACCCGTGCACTTGCGGTTTGCACTTCTTAGCAAACAAATATTTTGCTCCATTGCTAGGGAATATTTTTACTTTGATTACCACTTTAGTTAATTTTAGTTTTAACATTTTTTTTATTTTAATTGCTTTTATTTTTGTATATTTTGGCTAACCCTCGTATTGTTAATCTATCTTGTATTGGTATTTTCTCCTTGTACTTTTCAGCTATAGTTGCATTATTCCAATCTTCGTAAAGTAACAAAGTGCTTCCAATGTCTGATCTCTATATTGACCATGGAAATATGCTTGGAGGTCCAAGATATGAAATTTGTCAAGTGATGCATTATATATGAAATTTGTCAAGTGATACATTATACAAGGCAATGCTTGTTTTCATGCACTGACACATCAATGTTGAAACTTCTTTAGTTTGGCAATATTTGTAATGTCGAAAACAAGCACTAGATAATTTTGATGATAGTTACATGCTAGCAGGTGATTATGTACCAGACGATTGGGATGAGGACATCAAACGGTGGGAGATGGTCCTCTCTTATTAAATGAAAATGTACTTGCAATGTATTATCATGAGCTTGCCAAGTTGGGTGAAGACAACACTCCTATGGGAGATTATATATATTAGGATGGATTTCAAAATTGGGGTATAATCCACTCCATGGAGGTAATAGGAAAGACATGCCATTGCCTGTGGAGTTTGATTGCGGACCAATCATTCAACCTAACGAGAGTTCAACCATTGAAGAGATTAAGGTGAGTGAAAATTTAATCACAGCAGTACTAAATGAAGATGTGGTAATCAATGAGGAGAAAATCAACTTACACTCTTCCGACTTAGTTGATTTCCAATAAATTGATTTTGTGATTAAACACAATGAGGAGGTGGAAGTTTTCATAGTTGAATTTGAATTGGATGGAATGGGCAATTCATATTATATGGAAAGTGACAATGTTAAGTTTTAGAGATCCAATGAAGAGTAGAACAAAGCCAAATGAAGAAAAATAGGCTACTCATCAAAAGCTTTCTTTATGTACATGTGAATCAATTGCCAAAATTGAGCTAAAGGCTATAAAAATCGCTTATTGGGAAGCAATCCAATTTTATTTTTTTTATTTTATTTTCTAGTTACTTTTATGCATTTTCACGTTTTTATTTGATTAGCTATCATTATTTTTGTAGGTAATTTTTGAAGTCCCTCATATTTATGGTTCCTCACAAGTTTGAGGGTAAATTGGTTTCCAAGAAGGTCACTTGATCAAGCTATACTCAAGAGGATCACAAGTCCAAATCCAGCGCTGGTACCTCTTCACAAATGTACAATTGGGGAAGTTTGATTATCTCCTCTCCTCTTATCTTTTATTTTATTCTTTACACATTGAGGACAATGTGCAATTTAAATTTGGGGATGATTGTACTTTAATTGTTGTGATTTTGTGTTAACATGTTAGATAGCCTTGTCGGCTTAGGATTGCTTGATGTTTAAAAGTGTTATTGTTTCATGACATATGATAAAATATGCTATTTGTGCCTAATTGTTTTTTTCCAAAACTTTGCTTATCCATGTGAGATCCCAAGTTACTTCGAGTATAATAGTCAATTAATTGTTATCCAGATCAGGAAATTTTTGATTGATGGATTATTTTTTTTTAATTGGTAGAACTAGGTTGTGAGTTGTGTTTAAATTTTTATCAATCATATACTCTCGCCTCCTTCACTTAACCATATTGTGAGATAAGTTCGGAGGTGGTCGAATCGATAAATGATATTATCTAGAAGTGTGTTGACTTCATGCATGTTAATTTTTTTTTGTGTAGAGTGTCTTTTGCTATGTATAAGCTGGTAATGACCATATATTAGGCTAAAAATGGACATTGCACTTGCTGATCACTTCGTAGCCTTTTTTACTCGAGTTGTTAAGCATGTAAGGATATCTCGAAACCTGGTACCGTTTGGTCTAAAAAATCGGGGAGTTATCGACCTAAAGCTCGCTACATGTGTCAAAAAGAAAGCTTAAGAGACTGAGATCAATCATGAGTTTTTATTGAAAATTTTGATGAAAATAGTGCAATTGTATTTAATGTTTAGGCTTAGATAACTAGTGGGCTTGAATAACTTAGTATAAAATTAAATGTTGAAGCACACGTTAGTGGAGAATCATCACATGACTAGATGTTGAAATTGTTGGTTAAACACAACCAAACTAGAGCGAAAAAAGAAATGAGTGAATTGAGAGCAACCTTTAGATTTACACCCGGGAAAAGAAAATGAATAGCTATTTGAGGAGTGTAAATCGAACAAACAGGAAAAGAAATATTTGACCACAAAGGGTCAAGTTGGAGCTAATTTGAAAATTTTTCCGTCTTGATAATTTTTCCTAATTTAGCTGATGATTGAAAGTCACTGCACACACATACACCGATCGAACATTGGATAAGCTTAAATTGTTTTAGCAGCATTATTTGGAGGTATATTTGTGACTTGATTAAACAATTTTACACTTATTGATTTTCTTTTTAACTAGCCATCTAATGTTGTTAATTTTTGTCATGCGTTACTTGATTGTGTTAGTAGATAATCTTGTTCGTGATGAGCAAGAACTTTAAGTTTTGGTTATTTGATAAGAGTATTTTTTTTCACACTTATTTAATATGTAAATATGCTTATTATTGATAAAAATGATCGAATTTCTATTCACAATTATGTAATTATTGCTTTTGGAGGTAAAAATTATCCAAGAAAATAGAACAATGAGAAAATGACCGAAATCGTGCAAAATTGTAGTTTGGGGATCAAAGTAAACAAGTTAAAAAGTTCAAGGACCCGAGATTGCAATTTTGGAAGCACGATTGATACGAAAGCTAAAGTCTGAAGACCAATTTGTACAAGATCAAAGTTGAGGGACCTTAAGTGCAAATTGCTAGAACACTTGTGCGCAAAATAAAATGATACCATTTTCTTGGTTTTGGGCAGAAAAGTGGCACATGGTGCCTAGGCGCCAAAATTTAATTGAAAAAAGGTAACCTGAGCAGAAAAGGGGCACATGGGGCCTAGGCGCCAAAATTTAATTGAAAAAAGGTAACCTGGGGACCTTTTTGTCACTGGCCAAAACATAGGGACTTGGCTGCAAATTTCTCTAGGTTTGAAAACCTTGAAAACGACAGCAAATTTGAACTTTTTCTTCCATTCTTCTTCCCTTTTTCTTTTCTTTTTCTTTTCCTTTCTTTTTCCTTTCTTTTTCTTTTGATTTTAATTGTAATTTTGGGGGGTGGGGGGGGAAGTCAAGAGCACAATGAGAACACATTTGGAGAAATAGTTAGGAAAAATCAAGATCAAGCCATAAAGAATCCAAATCCAAATAGGGTTTTATCTTTTCTCTTGTATTTTCTTCATTAGTATTTTCTATTTGCAATGTATTGTATAAAATATTTTCCTTTTTTATCATATATTTAACATATTCTAAGTTTTATTGTTGGGATTTATGGTTGAAACTTAAACAAGCTTGGATTAATTTCAATATTTAAATGCTTATTTTTCATGTGTATCTACTATTGTATTCATGCATTTTCATTTATGTGGCCAATGAATGATTGTATTCATTGATTTATACATCATTTGAAAGAAGATTATGCAATTTTAGATCAAATAGTGGAAACCCTAGATTTGTGTAGGGAATATAAATATACCCCTAATTCTAGGTGATCCATTGAACTATTTTCACAAAGATTTAATGCAGTTGTTTGGTTTTAATCGACATAGAGATAGAGTAGGTTAAACCAATCAATTAGAGTTAATTTCACTCGAGAGATGTAATTAACTAAAATTGGAAATTCGGGTCTAACAAAGTAAACAGGTAATTTATTAATTGGCTTGTAGAGAAATTAATTAGGCGGCGGTGAAGCAAAACCTTGAATCCCAACCAGGTTTTCCTCCAGAATTTTCAAGTATTTATGTTTTCTTACTTTGTAGAGTTTTAGTCATTTTTTTCCTTATTTTCAAATCAATATTTTTATTGTGTATTTTCTTTTATTGTTAAAATTAAATTTATTAAAGTTTTGTAATCGAAAATAAACATTTCTCAAGGGATCGACAACTCGAACTCAAAAAGTCCACTTTATTAGTTAATGTGATCCGTGCACTTGCGGTTTGCACTTATTAGCGAGCACCAAGCTTCAGGCGCATTTAATGTTTTTGACCATTAGCCACCTTATGGCCTAGGCCTGACATGTAAGTAATAGACTTGACAAGTTCACATGGTAGAGTGGATGTTGCAAAAGGGTCACATCAATCATTTATCAAGGATCTTGTATTGAAGATCTTATGGGAAACATGCCTCATAAACCCAGAGGCTATTCAATTTGAATTAAGGTTTTAACACCTCACATCACTTCGCTTCGTCTGTGAAGGTTCGGCCTACATAATGTTTCGTCCTTTTTATATAGGTTTAAAACTCTCTGTACAGGTTCAACCGAGTAGGCAAAGTGATGTAGAATGAGGGCTTAGGTATGCTTACCAAGTGGCTACATGTGGCCATGCTTAAGGACTCGTTGGATCAGACGTAACAGTATTCTCCCAAGTTTATGTATAAATATTCATACAATGTGTGGACTTCTTGGGTCAAAGTGTGTTATCATGTTATGTTATCTTTTTTGGAGAAGTGATGCTTTGGGGTAGAGTAGTTTGTGTTGGTTGAGCTTGTACCTTTAAGATGATCATTTAATTAGAAAGAGATAACATAGCACAATAGTCCCCAAGTCGAAGCAATGATATTAATATAATGTTTGGACTTGTAATGCCGATACATGTAAATTGTTCATCGCAATATATGCAAACTTGGTTGTTAAGATAAACCCTTGTGTTAGGGTAGTCAATTAAGGAGATGCAACATTTCATAAAGCTGAATTGAACTTGAGGTGATGCCCTTGTATAAAAGCTAGCATGTTGAGGAAAAATAGCCTTTAATGAGGCTGAATGGAACTTTAGGTGAGGCCCTTGCATGAGGGTAGCCTGTTAAGAAAAAGCAACATTTGATGAGGCTAAATTGAACTTGACGCGAGAGCCTTGCATGAGAGAGAGCCTATTGAAAGGAAATGGTCTTTGATGAGGCTAAATTGAATATAACGCAAGGTCATTGCATGAAGGCGAGCCTATTGAGAAGAAGAAGCCTTTGATGAGGTTAAACTAAACTTGAGGTGAGGCCCTTGCATGAGAGAGAGCCTATTGAGAAGAAGAAGCATTTGATGAGGCTGAATTGAACTTGAAGAAAGGCCCTGGCATAAAGGCAAGCCTATTGAGATTAAACAACCTTTGATGAAGCTGAATTGAACTTGGGACGAGGCCCTTGCATGAGGGTGGACTTATTGATAAAAAACAACATTTGATGAGGCTGAATTGAACTTGAGGTGAGGCCCTTATATAAGGACAAGCTTGTTCAAAATAAATTGGCGTTGGTAGAATAGATTTGAGGCAGGGATAGTGGTCCTTCCACAAGGGCGAACATATTGAGAGGAAATAGCCTTTGATAAGGTTGAAATGAACTTGAGGCTAGGCATTTCCATGAGGGCAATTTTGTTGAGAAGAAGCTGCCTTTGATAAAACTAAATTGATTTTAAGGCAAGGCACTTGTATGAGGGTAAGTCTGTTTAGGATAAACAACCTTTGATGAGGCTGAATTGAACATAAGGCGATGCCCTTGCATAAGGACGAGCCTGTTTAGAAGAAGCGTGATTTGATGAGGTTGAATGAAATTAAGGCGATGCCTTTACATGAGTGCAAACCTATTAAGGAAACCTTTGATGAAACTGAATTTAATTTGAGGTGAGACCCGACCCTTGCAAGAGGGCAAGTCTATTGAGAAAAAGCAGCATTTGATAAGGCTGACTTGAACTTGAGAGGAAGGCCTTGCATGAGAGTGAACTTGTTAAGGAGAAGCAGCCTTTGATGAGGCTAAATTGAAGTTGAGGTGAAGCCCTTGCTTGAGGGTGAGCCTATTGAGAAGAAACAGCCTTTAATACTGCTAAATTGAACTCGACGTGAAGCACTCGTATGAAAAAGAGCCTGTTGAAAAGAGACAGCATTTGATGAGGCTGAACGTAACTTGAAGTAAGGACCTTGCCTGAGTGTGAGCCTATTGAGAGGAAGCAGCTTTTGATGAGGCTAAAGTGAACTTGAGGTGAGGCCCTTGCATGAGGGTAAGCCTATTGAGAAAAAATAGCCTTTGAAAAAGTCGAATTGAACATGAGGTGACACCCTTGCATGAGGGCATGCCTAATGAGAAAAATGGGCATTGGTAGAATTGAATTGGGGCAAAGGTGAGGTATAAACATGATAAGACATTGATGGAATGCATGACAAATAATTTGAAATGTTTAATCTTTCAAAGAAACGGCATCGAGGCATTATTTGTTTTTAATGCACGCATTACGGCACATTTAATACGCAATGGTAAGTTGTAGTTATGTTATCCTAGGTGATGTGCTTTAGCATGTGCTTGAGTGTCACGTATAAATCTTGGCCTTCTATTCAAAATTGAAGAGATGACTTTTTACCTTCGACGACCTAGTTGAAATGTGTAGGTAGACGTCCCAAATCAACTCATATTGATCCAATAGATACAGTTTTTCGTCTATTCCTATAAAAGGGAGCCTTAGCCATTTGTTACAATTTTTTACCTTCGCGAAATTTCACTATCTTTGAAGCCCTAAACTTTCCAACCAATTTTTGACAAGTATAAACTAGTATTCGACGAGTACTACTATACTTCCATTTTTCCAGTTAATTGAATTCATTAGTTTTAGGTACATTTCTTAACAATCATAGCTTCTGTCTTTATTTTTTTTCATGTTTTCTTCAACAAACATTCAAATCTGTTGAGATGCCTTCAAGTTCTACGAAAGATACTCATAGTGGTTCATCTTCTGGAGGATAGATATGAAAACAATAAGTGTCGAGACAGGTTTTCTAAATATCATTAACACTGAAAGGATTAGATAGGCAATGGGGGCCCTTTCAGTGCTTGGATATTGCATGAGGGATCTAAAGACTATAGAGTTAAATGGGAGATGACAAGTGTATCCTCTAAAATGAAAGACGTGAAACTGGATAAGCTTAAAGACCTCTTTAGAATCCCTGATTATATTGAGTTTTTAGTGCCTCGACCAAATGAATGAGTATGTTTCCCTAAAGAAGGTTATGTTGCAATTAGGAAAACTATTCTTTATGTACGTTTTAAGGCACTATAACCTAGCCACTACCTAGCTTCTTCCAAACGCGTGGAGCCAATTGGCAAGGGTTTTCTTTCTTCGTAAGGAGGTCACTCTTGGCGAGGACATATAAGTCCCATGTTTTTCAAATACTCTTTCAACCCAGGGCTTCTAAGGGGGAAGAGGAATTCTAGGGATGGTACTATATGAATCAATGGGGTCCACACTCGCCCTTTATATGGGGCACTCCAACCTCAAATAAGAATTGGAAGTCATCATGGTTCTGGGCCGGAGGTCGATGGACGATGATATAGATCTGGGGTGCTTACGTCCACCCAATATCATGAATACAGTGAGTTCTACTCTAAAGCATATAAAATATCCTTTCTATACTTCGAATATTTTCTAATTTTCTCTTTTTACAGCTGTAGTTGAATAGTTCGAGCTAGAACCCTCAGAATGGGCTACAGTTCATGCTATTTATGAGATGCCATTACAAGATCGTTACTTATAGAATGCCAATTTTTAGCATACATTTTTTGAAGCACGTACTGATGGTTCAAGATGCTATCGAACACCAAGAAAAAGCTCTATAACTTTCATGTTCTGAGTTTTGAGAGATACTGGTTGAATCAAGGTCGAAATCAAGGTTGAAGTTGTTGTACCTTCACTCCTGACATTTTGAAATGTTCATTAGCCTGTAATTCTAAATACATAGATTTGATAGGTTTATTTTTGGAAGTTTCCAAATCTGGTGTACGAAAATTCCAGCTGAAAATCCCACTTTTCTAGTCATATTAGGACTTTATTTTATTTTTTAATATTTTTCTTAATTAGTCAGATTTGGATATTGTTATTTTAGGATAATATTTAGAATATTTTTAAAAGATTTTGTACACTTTTAATACTGATAATTAATGTGTAAAGGGGGGAGTAATCATCAGACTTCTTACAAGCCTCTCTCTCTCCCCTCTTCTCCAACTTATCCTTTGAGTTTTCATCATGGCCATGTGTGGCTAAAATTTTATAATTGATCAAAAGAAACGGAAGCCTCAGAATCAATAACTTCGTGGCAACTCACTTTTAGGTCAATGCCAACCATGTTTTCATGCTTCTAGGCAAAGATGTCCAAGTTCTTGCAGGTAACTTTTAAACTTTTCCTTTGCCTCTTAGGATAGATATCTTCTCAGTTGTAATAACTTAATAGGTCTTGAGGATCTAGGAGAAAGCTCTGTGCTTTTCCATTGAAGTTTTTTTGTGAATGGAACTTGGTGAAATGGAGGTCCAACTAATTCATATATAGCCCCGTCCTTAGGGGTCTTTCTTTCTTCAAGGGTATATACCATCTTGACGTCTCTCTTTTGTTTAAAGGTCTGTCCTTCTTCAGGGGGGTCAATATTTCATTGTCCACTAACACCATGTTGACATCATGGATGATTTTCTTAAGAAATTTAATTAACACTCTCTGGCCCTCATTTGTTCTCCTCTAACCATTACAATCTTATTTTCTATGGAGAACTTCATGCATAGGTGATGAACGGAGTGGCAACCCATAATTCTTTCAGGCAGGTCTTCCTAAGACTCTATTGTAAGCTAGCCTATTGTCCACTATGAGGAATTTCATGTAATACCAGACCAATTGGATAGGTTCTCCCATCTCTACTATGAGTGTGATTTTTCTCCATAGTATGATGCTTCGCCAGTAAACCCATATAGTGGAAAAGTGATGGTGGTCAGCTAATGATCCACTAGCATCTTATCTTAAGTGCCTCTGAAAAGAATGTTATCGGAGCTTTCATTGTCCAACTGTATCTTCATGAGTGAAGGTAATGGGCTCAACCGCTTTCCCTATATGGGATAGTTGTTGACTATATAGATTGTTATTGGAGGATCTTGGCCTCTCTTGCATAGTTTCTTTGTGCATTCCTTGAATCCCTTCCAATATAAAACCTCAAAGTACGGTGTTAATTTCGAAGATTGGTACATTATCCACATCATCTAGGGTCTCTTTTTTGCCTTTGCCCATTTTTTCGCCTCTCTCTATCCTTATCCTTCCTATAGCGAAAGAGGTCTTCTCTAGGAGGTCATCTGACCTCTTAACACCTAAGTTGTTAAGTATGCCTTGGAAAGGACGAATTCCTACATGGGGAACGATTATCTCTCCTACGTACACGGGGTTGTTTCGATCCTTAAGGAGTACCAAATCTCTACACTTATTAGTATTATGGCCATATGATTGATCATAAGTATAGAAGGGTATGTCATCTACATAGGTACTCATAGGCCTATTAACTTTTGTTTCTTGTGCAATTGGTTGGTGGGAAATTGCCTTTTCATTCCCATAGCTACTTGGTCCAGTTTCATCATAGGCAATGGATGTTATTGTATTTAGCATGGTGGAGGCATATGTTTAACCTGATGTTGGGACAATATGATGCCCTGCGTGGGTCGAGCTTTGTTTTTTCAAATGGAAAATCGGCCTCTACCTCTTTATCATTTAGGGGACGGGAGTCCACTAGCTGTCATGTTGCAGTGGTCGATCATCTAACCATTAACAATCATCATCTCTACCAGTTAGTCATAGGTGGTTGGATTTTTATTACGAACATCGGTCCAAAATAAGGTGTTCATGTTAAGGCCTCATTTTAGGGTAGAGAGGGTTTTCGCGTCAAAGACCTCGCAATATATCATCTCGTGAATAAAACGGACTATAGAGATCTTCAACTTTCACTGGCCACCTACCTCATGTCTTGGAAGCGTTGGATTGGGGCCTCTCCTTCCCTTTTGCATTGGAATTTGTTCAAGAATTTTCTATTGAGGTCTGACCAACTTCTGATGTTCTCCGAGTGGAGTATACCATCCCATCTCTTTGTTGGTCTACAAATGGTTAAATGGAAAGCTCTATACTTCAAAGATAGAGAAGCTTCTCTCATACTCATACGAGTCTATAAGTGCTAAGGTGCTCTTTCAAATCGCGTCTTTCCTCATAAATAGGTATTCTCAAGGATACAAAATGGCTTGTAACATAGGTGCTATGGAGCTTCTACAAAAAGGGATTGTAACCATCATCATCAAGCTTATAGGACCCGCATGTCCCATCTAAATCATCCTCATCATCTAGATAACGAGGCGGTTAGGACCTCTTCTCTCACCTATTTCTAGTCAGGGGTCATGTAGGGCTCAAACTTTACATATATTTATGGGGCCTTGGTGGCTGTTGAGGCCTATTTCTAGGAACCTTGAGGCCTATCCTATTGAAAATGCTAGCGAACCTTTGATTTATTCACTCTCGTTCGTAGACTGGAAGAAAATTATTTTCTCCATTTAACGGGTCATTCAAAAGTCGGTAGATGTATAGTTTGTAGATATATCCATTATTTTCAAATAGGGTGGAACCTTGCTTATGCATATGGGATTGTCTCTCACTTTGTACCTCTTCCTCTTCTTATTGGTGGAAGAGACCTAATTGGGACACATTTTGGGGCATTTGATAACTCTGTTTGTCCTTGCATTTGTAAGAGAAGCAATTGTATTATAGAATTCTATTAATTCCTATTGTTGGCAGCCATTTCTGTCGCTTAATTCATGAGAGCGAGCTACGACCCTACCATCTCTATGATGATAAGGTCAACAGTACGTGACATTGGTTTGGATGTCCTTTTCTTCATAGATCTCTCTATCTCTCCTTGAATTTATTTCTTCTTCGCTTGTACTCATGATGGGTAGGTGCATCTTTTATTCAAAGAGAGGGTCTTTCATAACAAATTTTTCTCTTCAAACCCTCATTTTTCAAGGAAGACTCAAAACACCCAATAGCAAAGAATACTTAGAATTTTCTTTCTTTGGAACTTTCGATTGTTCTTTGTTTAAGAACAAAATCTTTTTCAAGTGGGAAGTTGAAGCACTTTTCGGTAAGGTTTTTCCATAAGGTTTTCTCATAATTGATTGTGTGGTTTCCATAGATAATGTTAATCTGTTGACTACGATTTCACATGCTTGATGTGGCCAACAGATCCCTACTCAACTTAAGTCTACATAGCCTTATCCTACACACTTAGATAAATTGTTAGAAACACATGGCTTTCTCTTGAGGAAGGAGAGATAGTCAGGTGTACTCCAACGATCAAGTCAGTCAGCTTACATGAGTGAATGGGTGTAGCATGTGCTATAGATGTAGCCACTAGAGTGATTGAATGCATTGGATCAATATAGAACCTACTTTTAGAGTAAAATGAGAGAACAATGTTATAGTTTAGTGTATAAAATTTTGTTACCTTCAAATGGCACTAAGTGTGAGCTTTTATAGTAGAAGTGAAGAAATGATAGCCTTTATTTCATGGGGTGCCTTTCTTCTTGACACAGAAAGGGACACCATGCGGCAGTAGTATGCTCTGCTAGACTACCTTCCGTCTTCTCTCAGTCGTTTCGGGATGAAAGAAAATTTGATTACAATTTGTAGAAAGCTTGCAACATAAAATTGAAATGCATTAGAAATAACTTGATCATTGATTGCTTGAAAGCTAGAAATTACAATTGATGAAAACAGTAAATTACAATGGCTAGTGCAGGGGGCGAACACTATAAAAGCTTGAAAGATGTTTGAAAGACTAATACCCCCTATAATAGAGTTCGAAACAAAAACCTAAGCGACGGCAGTAGACGTTTAAATGCCGAGGAATCATACTAAANGATTGCTTGAAATCTAGAAATTACAATTGATGAAAGCAGTAAATTACAATGGCTAATGCAGGGGGCGAATGCTAAAAAGCTTGAAAGATGTTTGAAAGACTAATACCCCCTATAATAGCATTCAGAACAAAAACCTAAATGATAGGAGTAGACGTTAATATGACAAAGAATCATACTAAAATTTTCCAATATCACATCTATTTTACAATTAAATTAAAATATTTACAATGTGCGGCCGAAGTTGGACAAACTGCAGCTGTAATTAGGTCAAGGGCCTTAAGTAAAGCTACGGTCCTTGACATTCTCCCCCATTTGTTTTGGCAACATCCGCGGAGCCATTGATGAATGATATGCTTCAATTAATGGTTTGAAGGCTCCAAGGTCTTTTTAACTTTCCCAAGTATTCTCCTCACTGTTGCATCCGTTCCAT
>CAIGRP010084426.1:0-13056 GCA_903798385.1 Fraxinus cuspidata
TCCTCTTGTTCCTTTTTAAGAATAACTCATTTTTCAAGGAGGATGCCCCAAACTGTTTCATTAGTAAGCTTTTTCCAGGGGATTGCTCGTGGTTATAGTATGAATTCCCACAAATGGCGCCAATCTGTTGGCCCCAAAAATTAGAACTTCTAACTCTCGCAAGAGGCTCTGGCATTTACAACAAATAGACTTGATCAAGAGGAAATCAACATAAGCCTAACATACCACCAAAAGTGATGAGGGAATAACCAAATAAGCTTTAACGTACGAATAATAGAAGAGATTGAAAGAACAAATGGAGATCCAGGTGATTGCTAGAGATTTAGTGATCTGAGGACTAAAACTCTTCAGTGATATTTTAGTTGGAATAAAATGGGCTATTTACATGCTCTTCAAATATAGGACTCCAAAACCTATCCTAACTAGGATAAAGTCAATAGAAAAGTCAAAAACCCAATTTAATTAGGAAAGCTTCAGTCACTATGAAAACGATCTCAATTCTAGTTGGAAACCCGCAGAAGTACTAAATTAAAGAGTGCAGATAAAGCTTAAAAGGAAGCATTCCAACCCCGTTCCACCCTTCTGCAGTGCCATTCCCTGAGTTAGTTAAACAACAGTACTAAAAACATGAAAAGAGATACTAAAGGAGTAGCATTCAGAGAGTAGGAGAAACAATGAAGCAGGACTAAAGCAATGTTCCAAATATCTGATAACGATTACAGTAGAGAAAAGAATAGTACGTTGTCATTTTCCCTAGGATAACAAGATTCACAAATTGCTATGCAGTTAAGAAGCTGAGAAAAGAAATGCATAGACAGTCGTATTCACAATGTACGATGTTACTAATGCTAACGGAGAAGGCCAAAGAAAAATGTAAAGCCAACAGGTAGTAAAATTTTGAATTACATGGGGGAAAATACAAAAACTGGACCAAACTGAAACTGTAGATGAAGGTCAAAGCTTAAACTCCACAAAGAATTCCAGACTAATGACAGTTCAACCCCCGTTAGTATGCATCTGTCCCACAGGCTCCATTTCCTGTCAATGAGATCGATGGAGATTATGGATATTGACTAAGTTCAAGAAGTTTGACGAAAATTATGACTTAACATAATTATGAATATAATTATATTTACCATATTTAAGTTGATTACATCTATCGTACTTAGATTGCTACTATAATTGTACAAGATAATACTCTTCCTATATAATGCAAGAAATCCCTTAAGGGAAGATCATTTAGTCAAAAGTTTGTCTTGATATCAGAGCCTACCTCGTAGACTTCATACCGAAATCTCGATTTTCTTTGAGCATAACTCGGCCTCTCAGATGTGGATTTCTTGGGTGGTCCATGGTTGACAAAATTTTGGTCAACGTGTGACTCTTGTGGTTGGTAGTCGGTGGTTGATAGAATTTTTGTCAACGTGTGATTCTTGTGATGGTCAACAGTTCACAAGATTTTTGTCAATATTCGACTCTTCAGTGTGTTGAGTGCAATGTAGTTCTTGCCATCCGAAACCTATTTTGATCTCTCTAGTTTCTATTTCTATTTTGTACATCAAATTCTTGTCAACAAATTGACCTTTTTGGATCATCAAGCATCAATTTGAGAGGGAATGTCAATGAGATCAACAAAGATCATTGAGATTGACGAAAATACGAAAATGATGAAGACTATGACTTAACATAATTATGTATATAATTGTATTACCATATGTAAGTTGATTACATATACCATATTAGATTGATACCATAGATATATAAGGTAATTCTCTTCCTATATAATGTAAGGAACCCCTTAATGGACGATTATTCAGTCAAAAGTTTGTCAAACTTCTTGACATTCTTTAAATTGTATTCTCATACAATATCAAATAACATTCTCAGATTAGGTCCCTGTTTGAGCCACATTAAAATTTTCGTTCACATTCTTCTACTAATTTTCAACCACACATTCTTCAATAAAAAAATATTTTTTCATAAAATCAATAACTTTTTCTTCTTTTTCAACCACACATTCTCCATCAATCTACTATTCTAAAATACATTCTTCCAAAATAATATGGCTCAAAAACATCCCAGATAATAATTTGGTATGTATAATAGAAAGTCTTGATGGGTTATGAACAATGCCTTCAATAAAATCCTTGATGGCCTTGCATTATTTTCACTCATAACAAGTCTATTGATGAAAATGCACTAAATCTCCTTGACATACTCTGAGTCTGTAACCAATAGATGCAATATCTTTATGAAATATGCACGAAGAGTAATACAAAAAGGTACTGCAAATAGATAGATAACCAAACATTTGAATAAACTAGTGATTTTTATAAGCAGAAAACCAAAATGGAAGTCATTGCATCCCTTGCTACTATAAAGTTTATTATGCATTCACAAGATGAAAGGCACATTGTCTCGGCTTCTATTATGTCATTAAATAAATATACATACGTATGATGTGATAATTTTAGACATAAATTTCTTACTGAACTGAAAGGAGAAAAAAATTAAAAACCCTCTATTAACTTACGCCTTCATTGGGGATCAACTTCAGAAGGTGTCTTTCCACAATCAACAATGTGTGTAGACCATTCTGCAATTCGTCTTGCAACAAGCTATAAATTAATCTATGCCTCTTAACCAAGATCTTGCCTTCAAATACTTTAGAAACCACTTTCACATTAAAATGTGTTTTCCCATTGCTTCCTTTAATCCCAACATGACCCGCATGCTAGTATGATATATCCTCAACTTCCAATTCAATAGGTCTTAGCTCTTTCTCCAACCTCTCCTTTATCCACATCCCTCTATACCCTAATACACTACCATTACCCACACCAAACTCCAAAGCACTGGGACTTTTTTTAACATTTGATTTACCATTTCAACCATCAATCTTCAACCTCAAATCTGTATCGAAGCCAGGTTTTTTCTACTAATTTATTGCTTGAATTGCCATCCCTTTCACTTTTCACGCACAATTGCAGAGCCTTCTTCTGCATCAACATATTCAAGAATCCATTATTCCTAGATGGAGTCAAACTCTGCTTCAACCCAATAAGCACCACAAAATTTGGTGAAACCCTCATATCTCTTCCACGGGCTAGCCAGAAAGATCCTGAACTAGCAAAGCAGTGAGCCCTTTAGTGAGTATTGAATCAGAATTTGCCTTAAAGATCACATTTTTATCACTTTCAAGATACGCTCTGACCCACACCTGTGAACACAACCCTGCACTTTATTTTCACTTGTTTTATATTGAGATTCCAAAAACTTTGAATTTCTTCCATAGAACAACAAATGTTCATACTTGGCCTTTGGTTCTTAAACTGCCTGGAATAGTTTGATAATATCTTAATGCTTTGGAGGCAACTCTTCAATGGGCTAGACAAAAACTGAATGGAAAGAAGAAGATGGGATCGATAAAACGGATTCCTTTTTGGGTATTCTTTGAAATGTAATTGACTTGAAGAAAAAGAAAAAAAGTTGTGGTTGAAGAGGGTAAAGATGGGATTTTTATGGGTTTCAAGAATTGATTCTCGGAGCTATAAAAATGGAGAGTGTGTGCAATTTTTGTAGAAATCGACGTGGGTTTTGGATATCCGATTAAGAATTGTGTAAATTGTCAGATGAATCTTTTGAACTGTGATTGTTGATCTCAAAATATGCTGCCAATAGATATCGAATCCACTCGTATATACGTAAGCTAGATCCAACACATAAAGGTCGATCAACGGTCAAGATCACTCCAAAATTGGACGTGGGAGAAGCTCATCGACACGAAACGTTTTCGTTCGGGTTTCGGCCAGATATTCGTGATACAATTGTATAATAATAACAAATCACTATGAACTCGGATTAAAGATTGCTAATCAACATAAGAGAATAAATCAAGTTACTTCAAGTATCTAAAGTTACATTAGCCTTCAACTAGGGTATTTATAGCGTTACAAACGGAATGATGACCCTTTGATGAAATTACACATGGCTTCATCCCCTCAACAAAAGCATCAAATCCTAACCTTCCACTGGACTTCCCTAGCTTTACAAAGTATTTAATGCTCTTACATCATATTGACAAGACAAGACACAAATACACTTTTTACAAAAGTTACATTAATCATTCAAATAAGATTTATACAATAAATTCCAGATCTCCGCACGTGGGCCGTCATCAGCCTGTTAGACCTTGGACCTGGGCCGCTTCAGATTAGTAACAAGCCTCGAAAAAGGCATCGGTTATTGTTGCTAGGGCTCTCCCTCTATGGCATATGGTTTGTCGGCCACATGGCAATGCTAGTAGCGAGTTGTAACAATAGTCCCCCAAATCCATGTGTAATTATTTATGTTACTCGTGGAATTTAGTAATAGATGAAGTACCCTCTTGGTTATCACAAAAGGTTTTAAAATTTTTGATTCAGTCTCTTTGAAGATGGCTGAATTTCATTTTGAAGCTGAGGCAAAGAAATGTGAAATGCCGATGCCGATTTACTTTGAATATAGCTGAATGTTGAACTGCCGAGGCTGATTTACTTTGAAGATAGCTGAATTTTATTTTGAAACTGAGGTAGAGAAATGCTGAACTGCTGAGGCTGATTTACTTAGAAGATAGCTGAATTTCATTTTGAAGCTGAGGTGGAGAAATGCTGAACTTCCGAGGCTAATTTACTTTGAAAATAGTTGAATTTCATTTTGAAGCTACAGCAGAGAAATGCTGAACTGTCAAGACTAATTTACTTTGCTAATGATTATCCTTGAAACCGGCGCCTATGATTTGATAGTTTTGCATGTTTTCGAGATGAAACAGAAGAGGCGGTGCAACTTCAAATATGCATACGGTCGTTACATTAAATGCGCAATTATGGTTACAGGCGTTGCTGAAGTTTCTAATGCGCCGAGGCGGGTGCGTGATAATCATGAATTAATCTGAGACATTGGTGAAATAAACCGTTTGAATTCTACGGGTCAGATTTACCACAAGATTAGATGCTTCGGACTCATTAGGCCTCGATCCAAACGAACAGGATTGATTCCATATTTATATAAAAGACAAAACTTTTTCCATTTTAAAACTTTACTTTGCAAAATCATTTAAATCATTCCAAGCGTTTGAAACTCCCAAAACTTCTCCGGCATCTCTCCGTTCTCCGGCGACTTTCTAAATTCCGACCCCTCTAGGTATTTTCTTTTGAAATAATTTTCACAATCTTCATCAATCTCTCTAATCTTTATCACTTTTGTATTTTGTCTATAATGGATTCCGAGGCGTCAAGGAAAATAGTCACAGTTGCCAGGTTTGGAGAGGAGTCCGTTTCTGAGGGGTCGAAAGAGTCGTACACCATGAGCAATGAACCTATAGATTACGAGGCAGGTTGGGGGGCTGAAAAGATTCCTTCCTCCTTGACTTCCACAAAACTAGCCGAACTTAGGCAAAAATATTGTATTCTCTACTACATAGAAATGCTAGTGCCCGAGGCTCATGAGCGTGCGTATTATCCGAGGCTCAGGTGAGTAGCAATAAGTGAATTCCTGTTCAAAACAGGAATACATCTACCTCTGCATCCCTTTTTTAGGGTAGTGTTGAGGACCTTCATGTTGTCTCCAACTCAAATTTTACCAATTTAGTGGAGTCAACTAGTTGGGACCTACTTCCTTTGGAATGAGGTATCCTTAGGTGAAGACATGTCCCAGCATGTTTTCCAAACTATCTTCCAAGCCCGTCTAGTAGGGAAAGATGACTCCAAGGTGTGATATTACCTCACTCCCTGGAGGGCTCATGCCCCTTTTGTGGTAGGACTCCCTTCCTTCATAAAGGGCTAGAAGGAGTCGAGGTTTTTGGTTAGGGGGTAGGTGGCAAATGGTGGAGAGAGACACTGTCCTAGTCTGCACAGTACCGACCCAATACTAAGAAGCACATGAGTACCTCGCCTTACATAGTTTCAATTTATTGTTTATGCCTCTGCTTTTATCTGCAGATTCTGGTTCGTACTTCGAACTCTACGAGGCAGAGTGGGAAGTAATTGAAGACATTTTATAAACGATCCTTGAAGCTTCGGAGCTTCGACCATCCCATCTACTGAAGCAGATACTTCCTAGACTTTGGATTGATGCCCCAAAGGGTAAGCCACAGTATTTGGTTACTTGGTTATTTTCACTTCATTTCTTGTTGTGGGTTCTCAAACTCGTTTTGGTGTTTGCGAATAAATTTGCGAGGAAGGAGTACCAACTCCTGACATGGCCACAATCCTGAAGGCTACAGCTCTGACTGGTGCCAAAGCCTTGAAGCCCTCCTCCTCTGGTGCTAAGCAAGTGAGGAGTAGACTAGAGTGCCTCACTAAGGATCACACTGAGAAGGGGGCTGAGGAGGAGGCTCCCAAGAAGGCCCCGGGGTGTCTAATAGGGTAAGGGAAAAAATGGATGAGGGGCCCCAGAAGAAATGAAAATTAGTGCATAGCAGTGGGCCCCAGTGAAGTTTAGGACCACAGTATCCCACTCTGGCAAGGATGTTCCCCCACCGCCGAAGCTATTGGAGTCCGCAATGAAAGCGGTGAAGGTGGAGAAGGTTAGAAAGCTATTGAAGAGGTTGAGAAGGAGGAAGCTCCAGCCTCGGAGACTGCTCAGAAAGGCCAAGTGCAGAGGACCCCAGGCAAATCTGGGACATTCTTGGCAGGGCGGGATTACAAAATCGTCCCCGCAGTAGTGGAAATGTTACCACTGGAAATCCAAAGCGCCATAGAGAACTTCAACAAATTCTGGATAGAGGCAGATGTACATGTCCACCTGTGATGCGGTGGACCTTACTGTGGCACTAGTAAGCCAAAGTGCCAGGGCATTCGAAGTGGCCCTTGAATGTCAGAAAGTTTTGTCTGACACTCAAAGGAGAAATAAGGCCTCGGTGGATAAACTCGCTGCTGCTGAGGAGGAAATAAAGAAAGTAAGTTCTGAGGCTGAGCTGCTAAGGGCCCAAGGAGCTGAAGACAAGGCAAAACTGACTTCTGCCTTAGCTGAGATAGAAGCTTTGAAAAGGGAAGTCTACGAGTCGCAGTGCGAAGTAGCTTCTTTAACCAACAAGGTTGAGACCTTAAATAATCATTAGAAACTCACGGCCGAAGCTCTAGAGAAGGAAAACCTTGAGCTTATTGGGTGCAAGGATGCCAACCAATTTATGGAGGGTCAAATAAAGTACAACCTAGATGAGGCGAATAGGGCTGAAGCTGAGGCCCGACAAATTGGGGAGGAAGCGATGAAGCATTATATCGCCAACTTCCATTTGATTCGCCATCTATTGGCGAAGGTTTGCTTATGTTGAGGTGGTAGGAAAAGTGGTTAAGGTTTACCTTGAACTCGACGCATCTGAACTGAGGGCAGAGTTCATCGACGAGGTGCCTCAGACCCCTGCTGAAGATGAGCTGACCAAGGGAAAACTCTTGCTGAGGAAATTTCTGTTCAAATAACAACCGAAGCACCCACCAACGAGGTGTTGGTACTCCAGCCACCTCAGTCACAATATAGACTATCTTTACATTTTGTAATGGCTGCGGCCCCCAAGTGTACTTAACTTTTCTTTAATGAATGGAACTTTTACATGTCTTTTACTGCATTCCCTCTTATTTCACTTTTTTTCTTCCAAGTAAGATAGCCTTGACAAACAATTAAATAACTCGAACGAACCACTTATGTAACAACTTACTATCTACTCATCAATGACTTCAGCATACTTCCCTCTGAAATTATAGTTTGAATAAGTTTACCTCATATTTGGATAACTCAATTAAAGGATTTTAACTCGATGTTTTTGGTGACGTTTTGCTTCTTCTTTTTGATATTCTTCGATGACGTTCAGCCTCGTCAAGGAAGACTTGTGATGTATGCCTCACAGTTCAAATGAGGCGATTTATTTTTAGATCTGATCCTCTCCTTCGAGGCTCCCACGCTTCCTTACATCAATGTAAAGGATTCTCCCTTGACGTTCAGCTTTGTCAAGGTGAGGCATCTGATTTATGCCTCGGAGTTCAAACGAGGTGATCCCTTTGGAGATCTGATCCTCTTCTCCGAGGTGCCCACGTTTCCTTAAATGGTGGATTGTTCATCAATTTAAGGGCTTCTCCTTTGACGTTCAGCTTCGTCAAGGTGAGGCATGTGATTTATGCATCGGAGTTCAAAAGAGGTGATCCCTTTGGGAATTTGAATCTCTCCTCCAAGGTGCCCGCGCTTCAAAACGAACATTGTTCCTTAGCTTTTCGTGCAAAGTGTTTATTTATTTACAAAGGTTGGGAAGGATCTTCCAACTATTCAGTACATTCATTGGTAGTACACTCTTAGATGCTCAATGTTCCATGGGTGAGGCAGTACCCTACCATCCATGTCTTCGATTTGATACGTGCCAGGTCAGATTTCTTCTTTGATACGATATGGTCCTTCCCAATTTTGGCCCAGAGTGCCTACTCTCAATTCTTTAGAAGACAAAAACACTCTTCGAAGCACCAAGTCATTCATCCGAGAGGACCTCTTCTTGACCCTAGCATTGTAGCATCGAGTCATTTTCCTTTGATATGCAACCAACTTCAATTGGGAGTTATCTCTTCTTTCCTTAAGGAAATCGAGCTCACACTTCCTAAGCTCGTCATTCGATATCTCGCTAAAAACTAATCTTCGTGGGGAGGGTAATCCAACCTCTACAGGGCTCATGGCCTCGGCACCATAGGCCATTGAGAAGGGAATTTCTCCCATTAGAGTCCTACTTGTAGTTCAGATTGCCCATAACACCTGTTGCTAGTTTATCAACTCAGGCCCATTTGGTTGTGTCAAGCTTCCTTTTCAAAGTATGTTTCATAGTTTTATTTACAGCTTCGACTTGTCCATTGGCCTGGAGATGGAGAAGGATGGAGAAGTGTTTCTTGATCCCAAGTTCCTCACAAAGGTCCCTGACCTTCTTGTTATCAAATTGCTTCACATTTTCTGACACAATTGAATGGGGAATTCCAAACCAGTATATAATGTTTTTCCACAAAATTTGGAAGTGTTAGCTTCTGTGACATTTGCCAAAGGCTCGGCTTCAACCCATTTCATGAAGTAATCTAATGCAACAATAGCAAAATTGACATTTCATTTGCCCTTGGGCATGGGGCCTATGAGGTCCACCCCGCACTTAGCGAAAGGCCAGGGGCTAGATACGACAGTCAGCTCTTGAGACAGTTGTCTTTGAATAGGGAAAAAACATTTGCTTTTGTTACATTTTTGAGCTAATAGAATGGCATCGTTTTTCAAGGTGGGCTTATATTATCCCTGTCTTAGTGCTTTTTGTGCCAACGCTAGTCCTCCCGAGTGGTTGCCACAAACACCTTCGTAAATTTCGCTGAGTATGTAGGTAGCTTCCACTCCTCCCACACATCGAATGAAGGGGGATGAGAACCCTCGTATATATAGAATATCATCTATCAGCACAAAATGAGCAGACCTCCTCGTTAGCTTGTAAACATCTTCTTTGTTATCAGGAAGAATCTGGTATTTAAGATAAGCTATAAGGGGTTGTATCCAGGTTGGAGTTCCTTCCACCCACATCACATCTTCCGTAGCGGTTGATGGTCTTGATAGATGCTTGATTGTCACTATCATTAATAATTCTGAGTCCTTACTGCTCGCCAACTTAGATAAAGAATCGGCATGAGCGTTCTCAATGCGCGAAATTTGGGCTAGCTCTAATTTTTCAAAGGATGGGAGCAGGTCCATTACTAACTGGAGGTATGCAGCCATGTCTTTATCCCTAGTTGTGAAGTTGCCATTTACCTGGCCAATGACAAGTTGGGAGTCACTGCTAATGCACAACCTCCCCACTAGCCTCATATTCAGCCGCATTGTTGGTGGCCTTAAATCCGAACCACTCCGCACTATTCAATTTGTAACCTTCAAGGCTTACTAGGTCAACGCCAGCCCCCAAGTCTACGTCCCCAGCTGACCCATCCACGAACAGATTCCATGGGGGGGGCTCGACAAGCTCCGCAATTTCTTCCATCTCGGAGACGTTGGTAAATTTTGCCACAAAATACACTAGGGCCTGGCCCTTGATGGATAGCGGCTTTGAAGAGAATGTTAAACTTGCTTAACTCCACCGCCCATTACAATAGCCTCTCCGAGGCATCTGGCTTTTGAAGCACATGCCAAAGAGGGAAATTGGTCAATACATGTATCGTATGGGCTTAGAAATAAGGCATCAACTTTCTTGATGCAATGATCAATGCCAAGGTTAATTTCTTCATATCCAGGTATCAAGTTTCAGGCGCTAGCATTACCTTGCTAATGTAGTAAATCGGTAGTTGAGTAGTGCCCGCTTCTCTGATAAGGCACTAATGGCTTCATTTAAGATAGCCAAGTAGAGTTGTAGGGCTTCTCCAGGTTTAGGTTTCGAGGGGAAGTGGGCCTGCCCTAGGTGCTTTTTCAACTCCTGGAATACCTCTTTACACTCCTCGATCTATTGGAATTTCTTTTCCCCTTTAAAATCTTGAAGAATGGGAGACATCTATCGGTGGCCTTCGAGACAAAGCGACCTAGAGTGGCCACTCGTCTGGTTAAGCTATATACCTCCTTCGATTTTTTAGGGTACCGCATCTTGACCAGTACTCGTATCTTCTCAGGATTTGCCTATATTTCCCATTAGTTAACCATATAATCCAAGAATTTGTCTGAAGCAACACCAAACGCACACTTAAGGGGGTTCAACTTCATCTGATGTTTTCTCAGGATCCGAAAGCTATCATTCAAGTGGGCAATATGATCATCCGCTTTCAGACTCTTAAAGAGCGTGTCATCCACATAGACCTCCATCGTCTTGCCAAGGAGGTCGGCAAACATCTTGTTAACAAGCCTTTGGTAAATGGCTCCGGCATTCTTTAACCTAAAAGGCATCATCTTGTAGCAATAAAGGCCTCTATCCGTGATAAAGGAAGTGTTCTCTTCATCCGTTGGGTACATGGAAATTTGATTATAGCCGGAATAGGCATCCAGAAGCTTAGTAATCCATCCCACGGTGGAATCTACCAATTGATCTATCCTGGGAGGGGAAAACTATCCTTGGGACAAGCCTTGTTAAAGTCAGAAAAGTCAATGCACACCCTCCATTTTCCGCTATGTTTTTTTACCAAGACCGGGTTGGAGATCCATTTCGGGTATAAGGCCTCCTTGATGAAGCCATTTTTTATCAAATTTTAAATTTCTTCCTTCAGGGCCTCATATCGTTCTGGGTTAAGGCCCTTCTCTTCTATCTATGTAGGGGAGCCTTTGGGTCAATCTTCAAGTGGTGGCAACTGACTTTAGGGTCAATGCCTACCCTATCCTCGTGCCTCCAAGCAAAGACGTCCAGGTTCCTACACAGGAAGTCCTTGAGCCTTTCTTTAATCTCCAGCGATAGACATCTTCCCATCTATAACAACTTGGAAGGATTCAAAGGGTCCACCGGGAAATTCTCCAACTCCTCTACTGGGGCTGCCTGGAATTCGGATTCGACAATACGAGGGTCGATCTCATCGAACCTGGGTACTTCCTCGAGGACGTCAATCATTTCCATATTAGCTATTATCATGTTGATGTCCATGGGTTCCGCCTTTCTGATGAAATTTAGGTAGCATTCTTGAGCTCCCCTTTGGTTGCCCTTTACCATTGCAACTCCATGATCGGTGGGAAATTTCTTGCACAAGTAGTGGATGGAGGTGACGGCTCCCAAATCTTTTAGTGTAGGTCTTCACAACACTCCATGGTAAGCTGACCTACTATCAACCATCAAAAACTCCATAAATTTTAAAGCCGATTGGGGTAGCTCTCCCATTTCCACTACAAGTGTGATTTTACCCCCTCGGGATTATGTTATCCCCTGTGAAGCCCTACAGGGGGGTAGCGATGGGGGTTAACTCGTGATCCAAAATCATTTTGTCAAAAATAGTCCCAAAAAGGATGTTAACGGAGCTATCATTATCCACTAACATCCGCTTCATCCCATTTCGACCACTATGGCCCTTATCACAAGGGCATCGCAATGGGGGAAGTGGACTCAATCTGCATCTTCTTGAGTGAACACAATGGAAGGTGCCTGACTTCTTCGAGAACTGTTGTTCACTATATAACTGGTTAACGGGGGCCCTTTAGCCTCTCTGGCATAATTCCTTTGGGAGTTCCTTATTTCTCCACCAACATAAAGGCCTCCGAAGATTGTGTCAATCACATCAATGTAAGCGTTCTCAGCTCGGGTTTGATGGCATCTTCGTTGTCGTTGTCCGTCCCTTGCTCTTTCTTCTTCATGCTCCCTCCTCCATCGGGGAGATACATCCCGATGACGGGGAGTGGGCTCGTCACACCTAGGTGGGAGCCTGTTTCTCTGCCGTTTTATCTCAATTTTGACAATTCCACCTGTAGCAATTACCTAAAGAATCATTCTAGATTTACATTGTTATTTACATTAAGGATGACTTCCCCTTTTGTATCAAAATTTGACCAGAGATATGAAAGGGTGTTGAGAAAATCAAAGGTTGTGATGAATGCTATATGGAATAATGTCAAAGTTAATGTAAAAAGACAATGCAGCATGTTTCTTACCAAAATCAACAAATTTTGTAAACTGGCCNTTTACATTGTTATTTACATTAAGGATGACTTCCCCTTTTGTATCAAAATTTGACCAGAGATATGAAAGGGTGTTGAGAAAATCAAAGGTTGTGATGAATGCTATATGGAATAATGTCAAAGTTAATGTAAAAAGACAATGCAGCATGTTTCTTACCAAAATCAACAAATTTTGTAAACTGGCCCATGATATTTGTAACAAACTAAACCATAAGTCCAATATCACAACCATCTTCTTTACAGTGAATGTGAAAATGCAACTTTTCCAGTAAATATTCCAGAAATAGTTTTATCTTTTGTCAAATTCAATGGCATTAATAAATATAACATTATGATCAACAAAAACCTGGAGAATAAGAAGTAATCAAAAGATTACTTGTATAGAAATACTCCGAAACATATTTCATATTGGAGTCCATTTTTTCGAGGTCTCAAAGGGCGTGG